>JAODTR010016229.1:0-26250 GCA_025399935.1 Amblyopsis rosae
CAGACCCTCGCCTTGGTTGCCCTCCATGGGGGGGGGGTTACACTCTATATATATATATATATATATATATATATATCTCAGGGGAGCTCAGAAGTAGCCCGGTGTCGTCATGCGGTGGTCTGTCTGTACTGTAAGCATGCGGTGGTGCGCAGATCTGGGCCATCAGGTTCACTTACAGTACACATGTGTAAACACGGAGACTGTGTAACTCAATATAGGGGGAGGGGCTACGGCACTACCCGGGTGCCCACAGGGGCCACCCGTGCTAAATGCGTACACACACATGCATGGTACAGCTAAGGCGTGCTGAAAACAAAAGGCTGCATTACGACACAGCGCGCTCTACTGTGTATACATCAAGGAGCATGTAAACACACACAGGGGCTCCACAGAGGACCCTGGGGCACCGCTGTAACCCCTGGTATGCAAACATAGATCATGTAAAACACTGGCCTATATACACAGCCTGAAATAGAACGAGATCAAAGAGGATTCACTATGTGGCAGCATTGCCAGGGTTCCCACTGCTTCAAGGGTGAGCTAATTCTGCTCGATATAACACTAGTCCTGTATGTACTGTAATACTGCAACAGGAATACTGGAGGAAAGAACAATTTTTATTCTGTTTAAGTGTGTTTTCAGCTGTAATGTTTCACACGGGACAAAGCTATAGTTAAAATTTGTTTGCATAGCCTCACATACCTTCTAAAGATAAATGAAGTCATTGTCGAGAACGCTTGATAACACAAATAAAAAACACCTCTCCCTTCTATGCCTTAAGGTGCTCCTTCAGAAGCTCCGCCCCCACATATTGTAAATGCATTGCGAAGGCTAGGATATTGTTGATGTGTGTGGTCGGCACCACTTTGTTAGTTATGGAGCTAGGGCTGTGTAGAAGTACCAGATTATTTCTTCAGCACGCACAGAGAACGGTAGCGGAGTGCGATGAGATATTTGGTGAATATGTCAAAAAGTGTATTACCTTACAATCCCTTACTAAACCTTTAAGTTGCGTGACGCTAGTTGCGTGTCAACATCGTGTGTTATCTTCCTGAATGGCACTTTAAGTTAGGCAGTTCCTGACACGGGTCAAGATATAGCCTTCTTAAGCAGCTATTTCTGTAACCTCCGGAGCACTCGAGCCCCTCTATTGACATCTGTCTGTAATCAAAACAGGGATCTGACTGTCCGCTGGCTTCTGCCATGGACATCGATTGGTTGATGAGACTGCAGGAGGGCGGATGGTGAATGTTTTACATTCCTGTTGCCAACTGTAGAGGAAGACACGCCTGTAGTATCATGAGCTGTCCGTCGGTAAGGAGGGACTGCAGCAAAAGTATAGCTTTTTGCCAGAGCATCTGAGTTAAATATAAGAGGTGTTGACAGCTAGCTGGCAGCTGTTTTATTTTATATAGGTTAAGCTGCTATTTTGTGACCGCTGGCTTATATAGCTAAATAAAGTCATCATCACACATAAGATGCAGCAAAGCATTTGATGAGAATTCTTTGTGGATAATTAGATACATACTTTAGGAGACACTCCAGATACATTCTGATGCTTTTTTGTGCAATAATTCCTTTGCCTTCACAAGCTATAGTGTAAATAGCCAGGTAATGGCTTTGGTGATGTCAATGTGATGCATGTCGCACTTTTACAAAATATGTGGGCTCCTATAAAGCATCACTGTGTTGTGTTGTATTTTTGTACAGTTTTTAGGATTAACAATAAGAATTACTGGGTCAGGGGTCTTTAAAGGCCTGACCTGCCTTTTGAATAAATCGTCAACCAGCCAAGATTTGTTAGGACCCTTGACTCGGAATTGCCAAAGAATAAGTAAATAATCTATTTCAACAATTATTCTTTAAATATACTTAGCACATAAAAATTAATAAAATGATAAATAAAAAACAGCAACAACGCATTTTTTGGGAATTTTAAAAGAATTCCTGAATGAAATATGGTTAATAATCTAAACAGAGTTGAGTTAATCTTTCTCTTTCAGATTGCATGCACTGCACATTTCCATCACGTTAGAGTCAGACATAGCAGTGCGTCTCCTCTAACCTTCCCCCCTCCTCATCCTGCTGCTGTCAATAGGTTCCACTCATCTCGGGGAACCACGGACCACGACCAGCCCAAGTTCCCCCTCCTCCCCACACACCCCCCACGCCCTGGGCAGCGGCAGCTCCGACCCGGTCCTGAACGGGGGGCTGTGTTCCGCCGCGCACTGCAGCTCAGCGGGGGGTACGTACATCTGATGGGGAAGGCGGGGGGGGGGGTTGTAGCTCCATACAGGCACGACATCCATCACTCCACACACACGCACGCACACGCACACGCACACGCACAAGTGCTGGCAGCATAGCTAAATAACGGATATGCGCTGCGTGCTAACACAAAGGCTAACGCTAAAGCGAATATCAGTGTACACTGCTCATGCCCTTAAATGGGCGTTTAATTGGGGGGGGGTGGCACCACTGAACTGTCAGTGGCATCGGAGACTATGCTACAGCAAGGTAGACCGTGCCAAAACGCCAGGCATGGGCAAATGACTCTGGCCCACATGCTGCATTGTATCAATTCCGTTTCTAAACGTACTGGGATCTGGATGGCATGAAGTGGCCTGGACGACGTTCAACTGAATGGGTTGTGACGGGGATTCTGCAGAGATCAATAACGAGCCATTCATTTGAACCAGGCGTGTTGGAGCTGTACTGTATGCCACAGTTGAATTACAAGTCTCGTTTGTACTGCGAGAGATATAAATGTTCTCACAAGAACCTCATATATATCTATATCATATCATATATATATACATATCTTTATTTATCTGTCACTGCCATGAAGATGTGAATCTGACTCTGAGCCAGTTAACTCCCGAGTTATTGTGATATGCTCTGTGTTTTGAATGTCGGTCCAATATTGAGCTTTTCCCGAGTGAGACTTGTTTTAAGTTGTTTAAAAGATACTGGGTGCTAATGCGTGTGGAGTTGGTCATCATCGATCTTGGATATCATTTTCACACGCACACGTGTGTGTGGTGTGGCGAAGATGGGTTGAATTCACTCACACACACACATCTGGTCCTGTTCTGGTTCTTCCTCCTGACTAATATCTTCCCTTTTTATCAACCCCACCCTCCCTTTGCGCCAGGAACCAACCCCAGTTCGCCCACCAGCCTCCCCAAATCGCCCACCTTCCCGTCGAGCCGAGGTTCCTTTCCGGACGAGTGCTCCATCTGTTACGAGAACGCGGTGGACACGGTCATCTATGCCTGCGGACACATGTGTCTCTGCTACCCCTGCGGCCTCAAGCTGAAGAAGATGTCCAACGCCTGCTGTCCCATCTGCAGAAGACAGATCAAAGACATCATCAAGACTTACCGCAGCACGTAAGGAGTGGGTAGGGCCAGGAGGAACCGCTGGAGTGTTCTGGAGACGGGAGGGAAGATTTCGAAACGTTCAGGGAAGACGAACTCTGGCCATTTGTTATTTGCTCACAACCAGAGACGGTTGGTCTGATTCTAAGTTGGTACCATTTCATCTGGAACTTTCCCTCCCCACTTCCTCCTCATATAGCCTCTCTGTTAAGGCGGTACTTCAGTTTCAGGGAGTTAAAGTAAACATTTTCGTCTCAACAAAAGTGTTCAGTGTCTCTGTGTACCTTAGAGCTTATTTGAGCCTTCAAGAGACAAACCAATCTCTTGTCTCAGTTGTCGAGCCCACTGCTGAGACTTTATAAATAAATTTCCATTTATTTTCCCCCAATTTTCTGGGCTCTACAAGCTATTTTACTGTGTGTTGTGGCGTTGGGTGGAGTGGACACAGCTCAGAAATGTGCTGTCAAGACCTTGTTCTGACTTATTCTGACAAAAACACATCCACACCACCACTGGTAATGCTTTATGTACTGGTCTCAGTACATCACAATTTGTGTCTGTGTGTTACTGAGTCCAACTGCAGTGGGAAAGTGAAAATGTTATTCTGACATTGATTGTGAAGTGATGAGTTGATGGATTCCTGTCGTAGGATTTGTCAGTAATGTTATATTTAAAGGTGAAATAGGGACTTGACTGGAGTATTAAGTAGGATTGTAACACCTCATGTACTATCTTTCCCAATTAATGTACCTTAATATACTCTGTTGTAGTTGTATAGCAAATGTCGGTGGTACAGTAGCTGTCTTTTAGCGCTATATGCTAGCTTCTTGCTCTGCAGTATGGTGGTGCACTTCTACAACCAGCAATGTCCTATCTAATGCCCCAAAACAAGAGGACGGAAGTCGGGAAGCTTTAAATTCTACAAACCTTCTACAAACGTCAATATGTATATTTTTTTGCCACTGTATTAATGATGTTTTGCTTCATGTGACAAGAAATCAAAGTGGCAAAACACTAATTAGATATCTCAGGGCCAGTTCTTTTTAACAATGTGAAGATTTATTCCCCCTATAATTACTTTTATCTACGCCTTAACCACTGTGAAAGCTCATGACTAATTCACAAGTCTTGAAAATAACTACCATAACAATATGAAATGTCAATGAGTCATTTCCATGGGCATCTGACACATGCCTTATAAAAGGCATAACAAATATGTACAGTATACTAATACTTAATTTAACAGGCTATGTGAAACAAATCACATCCCACGTCCATTCTGTGGAGACAAGCACACACATTCAATGTTATTTTTGTATACAAAAAATATTGCAGATCCAAAGTAAAATTATGAATTATACTGTATGTTTAGTAAATTGTATGACTAACATATATACCTTACACCAGCAGCTGAGATGCACAAATCAATTTAGTGTCAATGAGTATAATATTTTTATGTTACTTTTTGTCCAGTATAAGATGATTCCTTCAGACTAAGCCCATGCCCAGATCAACTTCCCTATTACCTGTACAACACAACTGTAAGCCATAGCTTATTACAGGATAGTATATGAAGCAATGAGGTTTTTGAGGAAAAATGCTTCTTTGTGATGAATATAATCAACAAATGGGGCTTAAATATATGCTGCTAATAGCATTTGCCAGTTGTTGTTTATGGCAAATGCTGATATTGATGTTTCATACCCTTCCATGTATCCTTATGTTATGCTAACGCTTGGAGTGTTACTTTACATTTAAGTTAATTTAGGAATATAGTGTGGTGAATTTGAAAAACTGAAGAAAAAACAAAAAAAAAGTTTGTTTTGATTGATATTAATAATATATGCTTTGTATTCCTGTAAACCCGGATCTAGCTGTATTCTTGTTTTCTTTTTAACATCCCGAGTATAAAGTAGTTGTATCTTATACAGCAATACTAGATATTTTGCACTATACTACATACAGTCTGCGGTGGGATGCGAGATGTAATCTTTTGAGCATTAAAATA
This sequence comes from Amblyopsis rosae, assembly GCA_025399935.1. Taxonomy (NCBI): domain Eukaryota; kingdom Metazoa; phylum Chordata; class Actinopteri; order Percopsiformes; family Amblyopsidae; genus Amblyopsis; species Amblyopsis rosae. The sequence continues at coordinate 5,389 of JAODTR010016229.1, forward strand.
CCAATTTTAGATGTTTTTTTTTGCAAACTGTGCGTAAGCCCATGCAAAGAACTAGTAGCATCTTATAGCTCTATTTCAGTTTAAAAGCCATTGCTTCATGGTAACGTTAATGTCACTTTATAAAAGCGCCTGATTGTATTTTTCTTTTCATATTTGGGCCATAATTAACTCTCTGGGATTTGATCATGATTTTTTTTTTTTTGCTTTTACATTGACCAATTTAATCTAAAATGTTTATTTGGTAAATTTTGCTCAATGATTTGTGATGTGTTGTATCATGTTGTCCGTGCACGCTGCACCATTTGGGCACAAATGTGATCATTTAAAAACCACTCCGCTTTGCTTTGCTTCCTTGTTGTACAAACCCAGTCTGGTTTGTAAAGGGAAATATACATTTTACCATACAGTTAGATAGATATAGATATACTCAAAAAGCCCTTGAATGTAATTGACCCTGTAATGTACAATTTAAAGTATTTTTTTCTATATTTGTTTTTATTGTGTGATTGATTCTGTCTACGTTATATATTACATGATAGGTTGTATCTAGAGGGGCAGATCACATCTCAGCAGATTTGTAAAAAGAACATTTACAGATTTCTTCTTTTTGTATTTAGTTTTTTTGTATAGTTTTTTTATTATGTGTAAGATGTTCATTCACTTTGTGTGAACACTGGGACCAATAGTAGACAAGCACTGAAACAGGATGCTGTAGCTATCAGGTATACTCTTTAGGCATACTTTTATTATAGCACTCCGTTTGGCTATATTGTGATACTGCAGTTGAAGTACTTACAAATCTGTACTTTGTGAGAAATGTATAGTGTGTTGAATGAATGTGGTCAATACAATTTCCAGAGGTGTATCAGAGAAAAATAAATAAATAAAACAACACACCTGTATAATTACTTATTATTTAATTATATTAAAGTGGGGTTCAAATGTTAGGTTCTGGTTATTTCAAACAGAAGGGAATCTCTGAATTGTTAATACCTTCCTTTTATTTCCTAAAAATTATGGGAAAATGTCGTACTGTGTAAACCATACACAATGCCTTTATTGTTGCAATTAAATATTATTTTAATAGTCAAGATGTATTTCTTCCATCAATCAGGATGTGCTTAATTTAGACTAGAAAATAGCAGTTAAAATAAGAAATAAAGGCACAACATCTGAATTAATTATTGAGTGAGATGCACATGCACTTACCATAATTTAAGATTTTATGTTAGTTTGATGAATGAAGAAGCAAATAGTGGAAAAGACAGAAATATACAGTGTACAAGGAGGATGGAATAGGACATGATATTAATGGATCCGTATGACAGATAGTGGGGGGGGGAAATGATAAAGAAAGTGATAACAGAATAGAGACAGGATGAGAGAAATACAGACTAGTTGCAGCTACAGTATGCCCTTGTACGATCACACTAAATTCTAGTAGGCTATAGTCCTGCATAAGTATCCTCTGCCAAATTCATTTCATATTTGCGTATTTCATTTATAGTAACACTTCATCTCACAGCATCATTTAAAAAGTTTAACAACACATGGATTTACTGACTCGCCCCAATCAGATTGGACTGAGACTACAGTTAAGTACTATATGTAAATTAATCCAGATGGATAGGCAAACTAATAGTTATGTAAAGGTTAAATATTAAGTATTATCATAAGGGAATTTAATACCTATTAATGCTGCCTTTAAATCCGTGTGACAAGTGATGCATAATATCTGTCCGTTGGAATTATGTAAAGTATTTTCATTGTCGGTAGGAATCTGCTAAAAGATCAAGACTGCCCTCTAGTGGAGACTCATCCTCACTGCATCTTTGTGGGCATTGTTGTTTACAGTAAAATACTGCAGTTATCAAAGCACTTGCCATGTCCAAGCTTTAGCAAATGTTAAATATATTTATTTTGGAATATATGTTTTTTTCTGGTTGTCTACTTTACAAACCTTTGATTACAGAATGATTTTTAACAAGACATGGGCAATGTTATGCATTACTGTGTTGTCAGGGCTATTTAACTCCGGTCCTGGAGGGCCGCATCCTGCAGGTTCATCTCCCTGCTCCAACACGCCTGATTCAAGGTTGTTAGAAGGTGATGAAGATGACCGTTCATTTGAATCAGGCGTGTTGGAGCCGGGAGCGATCTAAAACATGCAAGGTGCGGCCCTCCAGGACCGGAGTTGAACCGGTGCTGTTACTGTATGAATAGTGTATTTACTGTATGTCCGTTATACTATACTTACTGGTCATCTCATTTAAAATTTGTATTTTTTCCACTTACACCTTGAGCTCATAAACATACACTGCTGTTCTCACACAACCTAGTTACTGTATCCACCTTATTCCTGATCAGAGATATTTCCCATGATTCATAGCGCATTAATAACGGTTCCTGTTTGTCGTTTCCGGTTAGCAACTTTTAGCCTATATTAGCAGTGGTACAGTACACTGATTTAACAGGTTTTTTTAGCGATATATTTTTTAACAAGTAGTTTGCATTTGTTAACTAGCAGAATAAACCTGAGCTCATTGTTTCTCTCTGAACATCGAGCGGAAGTGAAAAACTGTAAAGGTTACCATGGCTGCGAACATACAGCAGGTCACTCGGGAATAAGGTGGATAGTACATAGCCCATGGAACTGTTCTAACTCATTTAATATACCCCACACAACAAGATTATAGTAAGCCTCTGGAAACTGTCACAATCAATAATGACTTTTTATAGTTCCAATATTTGTTTAGAATTGTGAAACAAAAGAAAATGGCAAGTCTAAACAACAGATTTAATACATTTAATATTGTTTCTTTTTAGGGCAATGCGAGATACAATGTAAACATGTACAAGATTTAAAAAATGAAAAAAAATCTTTTTTTTTTTTTTATGAAATGGTAGAAATAAATTGTTCGTTTTCAAGAGGAAGGCATGTTTGCAAAGAGCTTTCAATAAGTAATTCTGCATTAAGCTGACTTGTTAATTAGTTGTTTAAGATTTCTTCACCAGGATGAGACAGTCACAATATAATAAAGAGTAAAAGTATGCTTTATAAATGCAGACTTTATAGGGTTAAAATAATCAATAACGGTCACAATTGAAACAACAAATAAAATAGCACCTCCATTGGTCCAACTCAAGCCATGTGGTTGTTATTGCAGCGCTGGTATGCTGGTAGTGTGTCAGTTATTTTTGTCAAGTTTGGGGCCCTCATAATTTTTGCGAATCATGACTCGCGGCTTCAATGTCTTTGACACCAGTGGCAACAGCACAGTAGGGACAAACATTAAACACACCCAAACCGTCCACCTCTTAACACAATCCCGTGTTGACGGGCAGTTCTACTGAAAATATGGCCAAGTGCCAGACAGACTGCATTAAATATTCCCATCGCAGAGACGCCCACAGTATAGCATTGATAAGAAAGTGATCGTTTGATAGACAGGTTAATTAAAACACACTGTTCGATTAAATACTGTGAATCAGAGAGGGAAGCTTCAGCGTGACAACCAACAGAAAGATGCAAAATTCCTTGACACAGCTCTGCTGGTGCTTTGAGATATCCCATGTAGAGATAAGTTTGAGCACCAACACTGCTAAGGGAGCAAAATAGCTGATGTTAAGTATTCTCTAACACGTCGATTTCTCTGTTCTCTACTCCCGTTTCACACACAAACAACTAAAAACCTACTTATTGCCTGTAAAATACAGCCACCTGTTCATACAAACCTGCTAAAACATATCAAACTTCACCTCTAGTCGGTACATACTTTTACTTGTTTTTTTGTGTAAACCAAAGCATTTTATTGACTTTCTTTGAATGCTCATACTCGCCTCAGTAATTTAACAATCAATAGCTAATACAAGTGCATCATTTCAACACCTGATAATCCTCCAATGAATGCCGATCCCAAAACGGCCAATAACCCAAACTCCGTTTACCAAATACTTGCTGATCTTCAATCTATCTCCATCCATACCATTATGCGCTAACCTCCAAGTTATACTGTACAGGGCAACCAAATATCTTATAGTAGCACCTACAAAGAAGAACTAAAGCTTCTTAAATTTGCCAATGTGAGCTCATTTGTCTGTATTGGCCCCTCACTGGCTGTTCAATTTTGCTATCAGCTTGATGTGAGAATTTAGGGACTTTAAGCACTGCAATTAAATAAGGTGCTTGAGGTAATGAGATTTCACTTTCAACAGTGCAGAACTCATTGAGCTCAGAGTGGTCTAATGGGGAGGAATAGAGTAGGTTCCCAGTTGGAAGAGCTACAGTAATAGATGGTGGTAGAATCAGTTCAAATAAAACAATAAGAGCAGACTTTCGCTTTATCTCAAATCAAAGTTTCTCTCTCTCTCTGTGTCTCTCTCTCTCACTCTGTGTGTGTCTCTCTCTCACTCTGTCTTTATCTGTGTGTGTGTGTTTGTGTGTGTCTGTCTCTCTCTATATATCTTTCTCTCTCTCTCTCTCTGGCCTGTCACTTAGAATACTGACTGATCCTTCTTGCGTCTCACCAAATTTCCCAATGTCACATCTCCTTTCACCTCCAACATCTCCCCTATAAGCATGCCGGCATGCAGCCCATCTCTTCACACACACACACACAGAGACACACTCTCGCACACTCCGTGAACCAAACCTCCCTATAACACACCACATATCTCAATTGTTCCCCCTTGCTTACCGCACAGAGGCTCCAGGGCAGGGCTGTGTTGAGGAATGAGCACATTATAATTTAGATACGGTGTGTATAGGGACGCGGAGGAAGAGGAACGTGAAAGCGAATAATAAGCGTGGCTGTGGAACAATGAGCTACCGCAGTAGCCACTATCTGAGATTACAAGGCGAACAGCGCGCCATGCTTAGGCGGTGCTGTCAATCTGTGAAGATGAAAGGCGAGTGAACGTACGAGCAGCATTGTTGCCGTCTCATTTTGATCGATCGGGTTCGCGAAATGTGGCGGTAGCCTAATCTGTTCCGCCTGCCGCTGAACGGCCTAACCTCCGAAGTGTGATTGCTTGGCGTGCGTGCGTGTTTACAAGGTGCCTTTCTTAAGTGGTCTCAGCAGACGCGATGCTTCACTGTATTCAGGCATGAGGTGAATTTAACTGCAGGCTTGAGGTTAATTGTTAAGCCATCTTCACAACACTCACTGCAGATGTAAATACACAAGAGACAAATTCCCTTGCCTGAAAAGTTCAGCAACAGAACTGGTCATGAAGAAATCTGGATCGGAAAGCCTAGTGGAACGACGGTCCCTGACTATATGGCATTGTTCGGCCTTGCCCATGGGGAAAGTAAAGGTTTTCTATTTTGGACATGTGCAGGCACACGTCTTGGAAGCTGATGGATTGGACTATCGGACTGTGGTGTCCTGGAGGAGAATTCGTTCTCCCCCAGGACACCTGTTGATGTTACCAAATGTCACTTCTCTCATCTTAATGGGTGGAGAAGAGGCAGGCATGTCTCGGGAAGCATGGAGGGAATGTCAAGAGAGACATTGGCGTAGGTGGAGAGGGGACACACTCCGGGGTGAATAAATAACAACAACCACCACCACCAAACACGCCAACTAACTGTCAAAACTCCATTCAGGCACGAGCGTGATGGCTGTGACTCTCCGTCTGTGAAGCAGGCCCAGACGTCTGTAACGTCAACACAGAACGGGTCTCTTAACACGCCGTCTCACTCTTCATTGGCCACTCAGTGTGGCCAGGGGGCGCGAGCAGACATTTGTACGTTACTGTTAGTTAGAGTGAATGTCCATCATGTCACACGTTGTGATTGTGACCGCCGTAATGGGACTGACATTATCTCTGGGGGTGTGAACAGTGAATATTTAAATAGCAAGGACATTGCTTGCTTAACACAATTGGAACTGTTGTTAAACTGGCAGTTTGAAAAAGGAATAGTTTGATATCTGCTCCCAGCAGATATAATGGCATTGATTGGCATTTTCCCATTAACATATATCCTCTTGTTGAGACACAAAACCTTCGTACTCATTGCACGTTTCCTCACGGACATGTCTTTGATTACAACAACAGAATAAAACGAGGGGGGGGGGGGGGGTAAAAAAAAACAACAACCAAAAAAAAAATACACTTATTTATATGAAACAAAATAAAGAGGAAAATACATTAAAAACAGATGCTACAGAACTTAACATAATTAACTAGATTGACACATACTGTAACAGTTCCCTTGTGATATTATCCACCAAAGAAGCAAAGCAACCTAATTCATTTAAAAGCCATAAGCAGTAATGCAGTATGTGCGGTTGCTAAATGTTAAGAGTGAGTCACAACATGTACATAATGCCTTCGTCAATATAGCAACATCTTAAATTGATCACTGAATTATTATTTTGTTGATTTGTAGCTGTTTATATAATTTGTATATATAATTATTATACTGGTTGACGTTCAAGTCTCTCAATATTACATTTAATTTGATTTAATTTTGGAGGGGGTGGTTGATGTTAACTTAACTATTTTAATTAAGGTAGATTTTCTGACCAGCAAAATACAGCTATTACTGTTATACTAGTGTGGGTACTATTTGACAGTCTGGTAAATGGACAGAAATAACATAAATATACTTTAAATCAGGCACCATGTAAAGCACAATAACGATGAAGGAAGTGTCTACTGATTTGCTAAAGTTGCAGCAAACAGCATTAAAAAAATAAGTTTGTTTAAAAAAACAAAAACAAGATATTGCCAAATACAAAGAAAAACTGCGCTGAAAGATTTATATTTTATCTGCATAAAAATAAAAATAAAAACATTCAATTTTAACATTCAAAACACATTTCATGTCTTTACTGTGGGTAGATTCACTGACCAGCAGTGCATTTCATATTGCACTGAGGTAGAATGGCTGTTGTCTTGTCGATAAACATTACAACACAACAAATATTGTGTAGTAAGTATTATAACTAACAGGGTATTATGTCTTAATCCAATTATGTTCAAACAATACTTTGGCTGTAACTGAGATAGCTATTTTCCATAAGCAGGAGATAAGCTTCTCATCTGAGGTAAAACATATATATATATATATATATACTTAAAATATGTTAAATTAAATCTAAAAGAAAAAAGTCTAATTAAATATTAGACAAATCCTTCAATAAATAATATGCTGAGTATTTACTGCATCTTTACATTAATGCACCATACCATATTATAAAGTGCACTAATTCACAAAACAGAACCACTTCATCCTTCACTATTGTTCATGTGTGATCACACAGTAAGTAACAAAACAAACAAACTATTGTTTGCTATGCTATATTGATAACTGCAATCTAGCAGGTACTTTACTTTGTTTAATATTATAATACTGTCCAGCAGAAACATAACAAAAAATAGCCTCATAGGGAGCACTAACACATTTCTTTAGAAAATATATTTCAGCAGTCCTTGAACATCAGCCATTTTTAAACACTTTTTGTATGTGTTTGTATGTGATACAATATATAATTTGTATCGTTGTGTTCTTTAATTTGGGATAAAAAGTAATACGTTCTTATAATTGGTTAACTGTCGTCAGAAATAGTGTACTAAATCAGGTATTGTACTGTACTGTATCAAGTGCCTCCGGATATTGATATGAAACAATTTTATATTTCAGTTCTAGTATTTTGTATAACACACTGTTTAATTACTAGAAATTATAAATACATATAAAGCTACTGTACTAGACGTAGCTGAGAGTGAATGTTACTTTGGCTTGATCACATTTTGGGCTCAAGGCTTTGCAGGTATATCCCTGGGATTTATTTGTAAATATTTCAATGTATTTCCAGTACATTTTAGCACACAAGCAGTTTTCAAAGCATCATGATACTTCATATCCTTTCAATACAGAACACATTTAAAAAACTACAGTGAACCTAACCTTTTTGTAAACACATTTTTTTTCAGTTTTGAGGGCGTTTGCTACGCATACATTAGTTATGCTCTGGAATGCACAACAATAAATTATTCTGATTATTATTACTCATTAACCAGATTTATAGATGTTGTTTTTTGGGGGGTAGAGAAGGGGTTCTGTCAATTACACATTTTAGTTGAAGATTTGCAGGACGATTAAATTAAAATCATTTACATACTGTATGCATTATGTGATTCACACTTCAAGAGGCAGACATCAATTTAACATTCAATTCCTGGCTGCTGGTGGAGAACAAGAAAGCAGAAATATTTTTCTAAGGAAGACAAAAATAATAATCAAAACATTTTTACATTGTGTGACATGGTTTTAGATGACTGAATCAAGTCACACACATATTTCTCTTTTCGGTAGTTTCAAATGATTCCTTGTATTCCATTTTTATGCTTGGTTTGCATTCCTAAAGTGAAGCTTTTACTTGGACTATGAAAATACTTTTGGTGGTGTTCTGGCCTATGGCACTCTGCATCGATTTGGTTGAATCACTGCTCTGCTATTTCCCTCTTAAGATGTCCATTCAGGTGATACACACAAGGCACTTATTTGGCATCATAGTCACTGACAGGCAGGAATATGGCTAGCCATTAACCTGTGTAACTTCTGTTATCTGATGTAAACCTGTTTCAAAGAGTGTCCTCCCCATATACCGGATTCCGTCTCTTAACAACAAAGATGACATTTTCTTACTTGGCCGTGACCAATCATTATTTGTAGTCTCTCAATGCCACCCAACAAAACATGTATACACTCATGTATAAATTTGAGTAAACAAGCAGTCCTCTCTGATTTTATGAAAACATATTCTCTCTTTTTTAATTTTTTTTTAGCACAGCCGTTTAAACACTGTTTGGACATATTGCTTTTTGGGTAACATTCTTCTGGAGCGTTGCCACCAATGTCCACGCGGAGACATCACTGATGGGAAAGGGGGTATGCAGTTTATGTATTATGTGTATTACTTCTTCCTCTCTAGGTAGTTAGAGGGGACCCAGCCTTTGCGAGGGAGCAAACTGCCCTGCACCTGGCAATACCACCACCCATTGGGGTTTCTCTCCAGCACCTCTAAACAGGTGCCCTCCGAGAAGCCCATGGTCTCCTCGTCGCCCCGGTAGTCGGCGATGGAAATGTAAACGTCCCTGCCGAGGTTGTTGTGGATCAGCTGGCTCTTCTCGATGGGCTTCGGCCGGACCGCGGACACGGGGATCCCGTTGCGCTGGCCTACGCGGCCCAGGCAGTCCTGCGACGGCGCCACCGTTCCCGCGCCGAACGCGGCGGCCGAGGGACCCAGGCCGGAGCGTTCCACGGGCCTCGCGTGGCTCTCCACCACCACGTGCGGCCGCACCGTGCTGAAGGAGACGTTGCGGCGGACGCCGAGAGTGGCCGAGCCCGAGCGGTAGTTGTCGCTGCGGCCCAGCGACTCGTTCCGCCTCAGGGAGCCCGTCACATAGTGGCTGTCCCTGGCTGGCTGCGACGCGGTCACAAACACGGACTGGGGCCTCACCGCCACCTGGCGCACGCCGTTCCTCAGCCGCACTCCTCCGTTGGCCATCCCCGACGACGGCTTGGAGAAGCCCCCGGGAGGCTTGGACGGAATCGGGGGCGAGTCTCTCCTGGAGCCCTGCTGGTGCTGGCTGATGCCCTGCAGGTTGATGTTGTTGAGGGCCAAAACGCGCTGCTCGTTTTTCTCCAAACTGTTGGACTTACTGCACCCGCCCCCGCGGCCGGACTCGGTCCCGCCCACGTTTGTCGCTTGACGGACAGGCTCCAGGTAGTACGAAGGGGCCCAACCCTCCTCGTTGCCCCGACGTACGTACCACCAACCGCTCTCCTGTTTCTCCAGCACCTCCACCTCCGCCCCGGCTGGGAAACTGATCTCGGACTCCTGGACGCTCTTGTAAGCATCCACAGAGCGGTAGAGGCCGGGAGCTTCCGCGTCACTTCCCTTGGAATAGACAGAGGAGAGGTCTGAGGCGCTGTGAGAACAAGCAGAGTCCTCGGAGGAGATAACGGAGGCCGTTTCCGAGTCTTCCCCACGCGACGGTTTGAGGCTGTGTCGAATCGGACCCGTAGGCCTCAGATGACGTCGCAGGGAGCCGATGTCCATCCTGTCGGAGCCCTGCGGTTCTGATTTGGGCAACAGGGGCTTGGGTCGCACAGACGGCTTGGGCTTGGTGGATGGGCTCTGGCCGATCATCTGCTCCACGTCCCTGCTGTAGGCCAGGGCTTTCGCCGGAGCTTTTCCCGTTCCAGGTTCATCCGAAGAGGAGGACCTGGGGTGGTGACTGTTCTCCAGGGATCTCGGGCCGAAGTCCATGTGCCGCCCCAGGGTTTGGCTTCGCCGACTCAGCTCCGGGGTCACCGTCTTTACGGGCCTCCCCGCTAATGGGCACGAGCCGGAGGGCTTGCGCGGGACCGTAGACGAATGGTAGCTCTTCGGAGAGTTGGCCCCGCCGGAGCCTTTGTTCACCCCGCCTTCGTCACCTCTGCTGGGCCGGAAGCCATCGTTCTCATAGATGCACTCCTCCTTAGCCACCTCCTCCATAGACCTGAAGGCGGTTCTTCGATGGCTGAAAACGGGGGAGGCCTTACAGACAGGGGGAGAAGCTTTGCAGGCAGGAGGGCAACTGTGGTACTTATCGTTGACCATGGTGCTGGCCTTCCGGTTGTCTTTGTGCGACTCCGTGTCTGACTCACCTTCACAGCCGATGGCGGGAATATCGTACAGGGGCTCCTCGTACGCTGACCGGCTCTGCGGGGGTGCTGACGATTTGGCAGTGGAGTTTACGGTGGGCGGGGCCTCCTCCTCTTGCTTCTTGACGGGCGGCGCTGGGGGCGGGACCTTGGGTCGGGTGAGCGTGCTGATTCGACGGTTGAGGTTCGGCTTCTTGCGTTTGTCGATGTAAGAGCAGGGGGCCCAGCCCTCCTTCTCGCCAATCTGGACATACCACCAGCCACCAGAGTTCTTCTCTATCACCTACAGTACGCCGGAAAGGAGAGGAAGACCATTTGGTTACTATTCACGTTTAAGTTCCGTTTATTGTCATTCAATCCCATTTCTCACAGTCCCACGGTGCAATATAAACCACAACACAAAATACAACATGCATCTCAAGACTCCATACAACACAGAAACTAAGTGCATTGACCTGACAGCTGATCTCCTTACAGAACAGAACCCTAGGAACAGTGTGTATGGCGACTGGAGCAGTAAAGTGCGTAAGTGCAAGGTGCAAACTGTATCTGTAGGCTGTACAATCTACATGACTCTATAGCTGTGTCTCAAATCGCGCACTTGCGCACTTCCGCACTTATACTTAATATTTTGAGTGCATAGTGCGCATAAACTGACAAGTACGCGAAAATGAAGTGCACTCAAAGTAGCCGTTGGCGTACTCAAAACTGTCCAAACATTGAGTGTGGAACGATGCACACTTCGTGCACTCAACTGCCACTTTTTGGGCCAGCAGCGGAGGGGAGGTTTGAAAATGTCAGAAGTGGGATTTTCAGCTCTGAACACCGCGCCATACAAACTTAAGTTTTACATGTTTATAAAGCGTTATAAATTCCCAGATAACTTCGATATAGTCGTAAAATTATAGCCGTCCGTATTATTGGGTCAATTTTCCAGTCTGTAATGATTTGGTCAAATTGACAATTACGTGGATGCTAGCTAGCTAACAGCGGCATATTAATAATTGCACAACTTGTGTGTTCGATCTGAGACAATACTACCCTCTCCAAATGTACGCACTACGCAGGTGAGTACATAGTGCGCATAGTACACTCAGTCGAAGTGTACTTCGTGAAGTACGTGGTTTGAGACGCGGCTTCTTAATAAGACCATTTAGTTAATTATCTTAACAGTTTAGCAACCCTTAGCACAGGCACTTCAATTGATCTGTGATTTGATTCTAAACAATCAATAACAAATTATGTAAAATAAAATAACAAAACCACTCGCTCTCTCTCTCACACACAAACACACACATGCACACACCTACACACGCACGCACGCACACACACACACACACACACACACACATGCACGCACGCACACACACATACGCATGAACACACACACATGAGATATTTCCTGTTATAGTCATCCCTTCCCTGCCTCCGGTTCATCAGGTTTGTGTAGAAATCTCAAGGTGCTCTCAGCGTTGCCTGGGCTACACTGTAGGTTGTGGGTGCCCTCAATTAACCTGCATATTTAACGAACCCAGGGAGTGTCATGTCAGTGGAAACAAGTGTAGCCCTGGCCTCTTACATCAGCCTTTTGTCCTCCTCGGAAACTGATGCCGTCAGAGATGGAGGACTGAAACTCTGCTATGGTGTAATACTCTGCTTCAACAGCAGGGGGCTCTGGTGGCTTAGGTAACTGGAAGCCCTATGCAAGAAGGGAGTGAAATTATGACTTCATTACATTATATTCTTACATTTACTCTAATACAGTTCTAATACATTAGACAGCAGGCTTCGGCTGGGCAATCTAATCTGCATTATGCGTTATTGGTTGCTATTTTCCCTCTCACTTTATAACTGAATGACTATTCCTTTCAAATAGGCTTATTTGAATTTATGTTTTAGAGAAAAGAACACAGTACATGTGGGAAAAGGGTGTGAAACAGCTACAATTGTTTTCTTCCCATTAATCATGGGCACACTACACATCATTGCTATGAATAACATCTATTATATGGATATGAAATATTAAACATTGGCATTAGGTAATTTGACAAAATGGGATCTTACCAGGTTAGCATCTCGTCTTGGGGGAGGCTTTTGCCTTAGATTTGGAGACCCTTATAGGAGATGAGAAAAACATGTATACATTTTTTTACTACAATTTCCTCTTTATGCATCTGGCATAGTAAAGCAGCGTTACTTGGCAACCACATAGGTCAAGCTTAGTATGTGAGTTACAAGCAAAACGAACATTTCACAGCTGATCACCTGTTAAACCCGCCACCAAAATTAGTGAGTGATCACCCGTTCGGTAGAGTAATTAGTGTTATAATTAAGTCACACGGTGCTCTAGTAGCTTACCTATGGCATCAAAGCCTACACAAAGGGAAACAATAAAAACGTTGAATTTTTCACTCATGGCATAAATGCTATATACTGTATTAGTAATTCTCGAGAACGCAAAACCATCTCCCTCAGAAGCTCCGTGCCCCACAATGGAAACGCACCGCGAAGGCTAGGATATTGTTGTTGTGTGCTGTCTGCACCACTTTGTTTATGTTCCAAATTCCTAAGTACGGAGCCAATGGCTGCAGCTACAGTACGCACCTATTTCCATGTATTAAGCTAGGCGCTATTGATAGCACACAATGGCTGCAGCTACAGTGCACACCCATTTCCATGTATTAAGCTAGGCGCTACTGCTAGCACACAATGGCTGCAGCTACGCACCCATTTCCACGTATTATCGAGGCGCTACTGCTAGCACACAATGGCTGCAGCTACAGTACGCACCTATTTCCACGTATTAAGCTAGGCGCTACTGTTAGCACACAATGGCTGCAGCTACCTACCAATTTTCACGTATTAAGCTAGGCGCTACTGTTAGCACACAATGGCTGCAGCTACCTACCCATTTCCATGTATTAAGCTAGGCGCTACTCTTAGCACACAATTGCTGCAGCTACCTACCCATTTCCATGTATTAAGCTAGGCGCTACTGTTAGCACACAATTGCTGCAGCTACCTACCCATTTCCATGTATTAAGCTAAGCGCTACTGTAGCACACAATGGCTGCAGCTACCTACCCATTTCCATGTATTAAGCTAGGCGCTACTCTTATCACACAATGGCTGCAGCTACAGTACGCACCTATTTCCACCCTGTGTGGAGCCACACGGGCCACGGCGGGCGGCCCCGTCTCAGCTCTGGCCCTGCTGTCGTTCAGGGCAGCGCTGGCTGCCCCTACACCCAGGCAGGGGCTGTTGGAGCCGTGCCCCGAGCCCGAGCTGAGCCGGCGGCCCGTCTCGGCGTTCAGCTCGGCGGTGCCGGGCACAGGCAGGCTGATCTCGCTCTTGGAGAAGCCCCCGGCCGCCGCTGCATCGCCGTCCGTCTGGACGTCCTTCTCGCTGACGCACTTCTTCTGCAGCAAGTTGCTGATCTCCATGATGTTGCCGATGATCTCCACGGGGCCCGACAACCCCGCCTTCTTGCGGGGGGAGAAGTCCTCCTTCACCTTCTTCAGATAGGAGGCAGGGGCCCAGCCCTCCTTTCCCAAATACCTAGAAGCATGCATGGAATTGTACATAATAATAATAATAATAATAATAATAATAATAATAATAATAGACACAAATTATTAGTATTACTATTATTATCATAATCATCATCATAATCATCATTAATATTATAAATAATAATAATAATAATAATAATAATAGTAACAACAATTATTATTAGTATTACTATTATTATCATCAACATCATCATCATCATTAATATTATAAATAATAATAATAATAAAAGTAACAACAATTATTATTAGTATTATTTATTATAATAATATTATTATTATTATAAATAATAATAATAATAATAATAATAATAATAATAACAACAATATTTTCTTTATACAGCTATGTGAAACCATCTAATGCTCATAGTGTATGTCCGGTGGCAGGATATTTAACCTGTGCTTTCAGGAAAGCCTCCTTACGCCACCAATATAATTAAAACAAATGAAACACTTCCCTGCTTTTGATTCTCGTGTCATATTGTATAGAATTTAATTGGATATTACTATGACAACTGACTTGACGGTATCGTTTCAAATGTCGGTTAGTACAATATTGTTTCTCACATGCTTAGCAGTGTTCTAAGGTATGTGGGTCATTAACCCTTGACCCATGAGTCATTAACATTATGTTCTGGCCGCTCATACACCAAGGCGTGTGAACCACATACGGGGCAGTTTAAGTCAAGAGGGTCCTGCTTCTGTTTATTACAGACAATATTAATGGTACGGGTGGAGCGATTACAGACATCCCCTCATGACATTTAAACTGTAAGAGGAAGTGGGCGGTTCTGTTTGGTAAGCCTAGTGATGATGATTATGGAGCAGTCCAATAAGATGTAACAGCTGTGATGGAAAGTGACTCGATTGTGATACACACAACACCTCTTGCCTGAACACAACCATCTCCTTTCCATTACAGTAATAAACGCTGGGCCTCAACAAAGGTGCTCAACCTAAATAGCACAATCTGTGGTTAAACCAGATGCCAAGTGATTCTGCCAGAAAATATTCACAATCCTAGCGCAGCAGAAGTAGTTTTAATATTGTAAACAGAGGTTGTGAAATCAAAGACAGACTTGCCATATGAGCAATTCACACTGCTATGTGAAACAACAAAGCACAATTCAAATTCAAGTCAAGAGTCATTTGCCTCCATGTGAGACATTTTCTGCTCAGAATACGGTGTTGACCATTTCTGCTCGCCTGTTGTTTTTGTATCGTTACTACTTTGTATATAACTCCAACTGTGACCACAAGGGGTCCTCACAATCAAACCAGGGTTATGACTGGACTCACGCATTACTCAAAAACTCTAAGGCGTGTTTAGAATCATGCACATACTGTACAGCACAACATACACTCTAACATACCATTATATAAGCAAACATATGGTTTGGTCATCAACGTAGCCATGGCAACACTGTTTGTTCTAGGTCCGATCTGGCCCTGTGTATGTACATGTGTGTATGTATGTATTGTTTTGCATCCAATTAAAGCTGCTTACATTGCAGGCTATAGGGAAACAAATCAAATCCATCAGGACTGAGTAAACAACACATAGTGTTCACACTACAGTGTAATGCACATTTACAGAACACACACACACGCACATTACACACGCACACACACAAATGGTCACACACAAATATCTCAAGCAGACAAAAGCGCACATTATCCCATGCAGGACGCCTAACAGATCTGTGGAGAGCTCCATAAAGCGATGGTTCCTCCTCAGAACCATTACCCAGTTGGGAGCTAGAGCCCTGCCTTGATCACAGCTCCGAAGCCACGGTGGCTCTTGTGTCTCGTTGTTCTCAGTGGAGACATTTGTCTTTGAAAGTGGATGAGAAGAAAAGAGCGTTTAACTTTGGACACATTCCATGTTGTCGCATGTAGCTTGCTAGCTAGCTTGCTAGCCACGGAATGCACTGCAGAAACTACAGTAGTATTTAACTCAGTGTGATAATCTTGTGCTTGGATTTAAAATCTAGTCAACGTATAAATGTCTTATACTGTACTGTCACTTAAAAGATGTGCACATTTACTTGATTTAAGAAATCCTATCAATTGAATTAAACATACGGCACTGGCAGCTACACTTTAGTTTTAGTTTTAGTTTTGTTTTGTTTTAAGCATAATCAAACTCATCACAAATATTTTTGCACTTATTTGAGAGGGCATTTTTGCAGTGTAAGCACAGGACAGTTCATTATTATTATTATTATTATTATTATTATTATTATTATTATTTCTACTCACCTGATGTACCACCAACCCTCCAGGTTCTTCTGGATGACCTCCACGGTGACCCCTTTCTCAAAGCTGACCTCGTCCTTCCCTTGACTGCTGTACGGCTGTATGGTCGCATATTTCTCCTCTGGGTGGGAAAGAAAGAGAGAGAGAGAGAGAGAGAGAGAGAGGGAGGTCCTTTAAGTACTACAGTATCAGGGAATGAACCGCATGGTCATCGGCTTCCCGGAAGAAGTGCGGTGGTTAGCCTGTTCCATACCAAAACAAACACAAATGTGTTACACAACTCCATCCCTCCTTCCTAACAATATAATAACAAACATATCTCTATCTTGGCTGACCTCTCTCTCTCTCTCTCTCTCTCTCTCTCTCTCTCTCTCTGTCTGGGTACGTTAAACTGGGCAGGCGACGGACCATCGCCTTCCGATACAAATTGCATCATCACAAAACCTCCTACATTCCATCCTGCCTCGCTAAGAAAACCACAGCCAACTGCAGCTCTGCGGGGTCAGCCACACACACACACACACACACACACACACACACACGCGCGAATGATTCATATGCTGTTGGTCGGTCAAAGCTCACCTGTGTTGAACTCTAGACAAAGTGGGGATGTGATTTTGCGTTCATTCATTTTGCACGTGTGACCGTACCCTCACTCTCTCTAAGGTAACAGACGTGATACTGGTGCAACTAACCCTAAGGTGTGACACACCTGAAGGGAAATATCTCCTCTCGGATCTGCCCCCCCCCACCAAGACCCTGAAGGAAACCCTACAGAGAGAAACCTTCCCGGAGTGGACTGAAGGAAAACAGGAACTTGAACTTGAGTGGGGAAAGGGGCAAAAGAAGGGCAGGTGAAGGAGATGCTGCGGTTGGTAAATTGCAAAAGGTACTTGTACATGGCACTCACAGAAGGGGAGATTATGAAGCATGTAAACTGAACTAATTAGGCATTTGGTCTCTGGACACAAACTACACATTTTTGTGTTGTTAAATTTAAGATGTATTTGCATGACTGGTTAAACATGGAAATATAACACTACAAATTGATATTTCACAATCAAATTTACTTGACAATACATCATACCGGTAAAATATGACAATCTGAGGCTATATATTCTCAAGAAGCATGTTCATGAGAAACAATAGAAATCAATAAATGCTGGAAAAAAAAAAGTTTCCAATTCCTTACGTTCAAGGATTACTTTATGCTAAACCATCAACATGTGGACCTTACACCGATGACATTTTGCAGCATATCTCTCTGTAGAACGGACATCCCCTCATCCTCAATGACACAAAAGTAATTTGTGTTAAAGAAAATGGCGTCCTGAGAGAAATATGAGATGGGAGTGAGAATATGAATTAAATCCAACAAGCAGCTATCACTAATAAATATTATATTGTGCGTTGGCGTGGGTGCGTGTGCGTATTCATGAACTCATTGACTTGTGTTGTGTGTGGGTGTTTTTTTTATTTAATGTTTTCAATAGACGGGGTAACACGAGCAGGTGGGGACTCGTTTTTCCTCTCCTGCCAATCAAACTAGAGCAGCGGAGGTCTACGCTGAAGAATAATACGGAATGTTTGGCCATGAAATTGAGCTAACAAGGAGGGTGTGAAAGAGACTGAGAGCATGAGAGTTGTGTGCATGTACAGTTAGTGTGTGTGTGTTAGATGTTAGTTCATACGTTGATGTTTACTACTACATACTTACTGTATTTACTGTACATACATGTGTGTGTGTGTGTGTGTGTGTGTGTGTGTGTGTGTGTGTGTGTGTTGTGTATATAGCCGTGAGCTGGTGTGAGTTGAAGTCATTTAAACCAAACATTTGTTTCTGGGACTTGTTGTTATGTAGACTCTGTCGGCCCATGCATGAACAGAGTAGTGAATTAATTGGGTGGTCGGCGAAGCTCTATAAACTACATCAGGGAGCGGATGTGACTGATAGACCTCTGTGCATCCATGGCCTCCACCTAACAGGGTGAAGAAGTATATGTTCACTCCACCCTATCTTAAAGGTTAGGGTTTAGCCACTCCCGAAAATTATTAACAAAACAAACAAACCAAAAAAAGCGTGCGCAATCGATGATCAAGATGGTAAAGATAAAAACTAATTGTTCAAAACATTTACACAGTTTGGTGGGAGAGGAAGAGACATAAAGACACAGTGTGAGAATGGTGTATTCACATGAATGGAAAAACTACAAAAACAAACGTTTCCAACATGGGTATTGTTGGCAGCATAGGCCTCTGTGGTGGGATTAGATCTGATGGTGGAAAACAAGGATACAGGCCCAAAAACTCATAGCCTGTAGCTCCAGCCATCTACAACTGGGCCTCGGTCTGCCTCAAATCCCGTGCCACCTTAAATATGCCTGGATAAAATAGACAATATTCACCTTTTGTACAATAAATCATCCAATGCTTAGAAGTATTGGTAAACGTATAACGATAACACTTACGAGTAGTAGGTATGGGGTTTAGGCATCTTGCTCATGGATGCTTAAAATAATTTGTAAACTTTGGGGCTCGGCTCACAACCTAGTGGTCTGAGCCCAACCCCCAGACCACTAAGGTATCAAGTGCCCCTCGGCCCAAGCTGAGCCATGTGTAAATGTTCCTGGACAAACCCAACGTACGTAGCTAAATATGTAGCATAGCACTCAATGCAGCTATACAGTACACGCTGATAAAGGCCACAGACATAAAACAAACAAGGATGAATATATACAGCACTGAAGCTGTATATTGTTGTTTAAGAACATGCAGAGTGAGTGAGTAAGCTATTTGCACTAACTATTGGGCCTTTTCTTTGCATGTGCCATGTTTAAGTGTAAAGAATTGATCTAAAGAGTGTGTAGCTAAAACCCTGTAATAGATAATAGGCATTGTGTTGTCTTATTCATATGCTCAAGCATGTACTGTGGACTGTCATGTGTTCCAGCTTGTAGATATTATACCATTAGTGACTCAGTTGCAAACAACAACAGCAAAAATTGCTCTAAGTATGCTTGAGGCCACGTGCCTAAGCTCATTATGTGGATAAATTAGAATCAAGAACAGTAGTTAACTGACAAACGCGGCCCTCACTTGCTGGTGGCGACAGCTAGCCCGGTGTTGAGTCATCCATGCGCTACATACGTTGATGAGCTGTGAGGTGCTGAGTGATTAAAAACAGGCCACAGATTGGGAAACTGACCCAATTTCACACTTTCCACCAGTATGCAGCCAAACGCCCCCTGCTCTGGGACAGACTGCCAGATAGGTAATACTGCATCAAACCTGGCTAACTTAACAACATTACTACAGATAAACTTGGTTTATACTTTGTACAGGTATAGTCTGCTAAATGTAAGCTAATACACTTTTTGTCAAATTCGCCAAATATCTTGTCGCATTTCACTATCTTACTGTTTTGTGCATGTTGAAAAATGTATCTGGTACTTCTACACAGCCCTGGCTCCATAAATAGGAACATATACCAAGTGTGCGAACACCGCTCATAACAGCAGAATCTTTGGCTTCTCTTCAATATACTTTTAAATGAGCGTGGTTTCAAGAAACTCCTGGCGCATCAGTTTCCCAATCTAGAGCTGGGAGGGGGGGGGGGGGTGGGAGAGCCTACCTCTTATTAGAGGGCAGTAAAATATACATCTGATGATGCACGAGTGCACATAAAGTACGCTAGCCAGGTGCAAAAAAAAAAAAAAAAATAGGCCTAAATACATAAAGAAATAAAGAAATATAATAGGCCAATTGTTTAATCGGCCACGTTCACTTTCAGCATGGCCTTAATAGCCTACCATAAACCTTTTTTAGTGGAGCAATCTAACATTCAAAAGGCGGGAGGTTCCTTGTAAACTTTGAATAATAACAAAAGTTGATACAGAAATGGCACTAATTGTTGCATCAATAATCAGCATGCAGGAAATGAAGTTTGATGCTTAACATTTCCCCAGATCACCACAGAATGTGGAACTACAGCCCATCCACCCCCCTCCCCTCCCCCCCACACTTTTGAAATGAAATCTATTTGTACATGCAAATACAGACATAAAGACATATTATTGTTGCCTGTTAATTGTTATACTGTACAGGGCATTGTCACGGTTCGCGGCCGCTCCGGCAGCAGACAACGCCGAGCCGCCGGTTCAGCACCGGACAGCGCCGCTGCCGCCGCGTCAGCCTCCTAAATACACCGCACGTGTGGCAGTCTCACCTCCGCTTCCGGGGCGGAGGTTTAAGAGACATTCCTCCCCAACACCTGTTGCCAGTTCGTTATCTTTCCACAGATGCACGTACCAGCGTTCCCGACGGTCCCGTCTGTCCCCTCTTCGCTGCAGCCCGTCTGCAAATCTACTCTTC
>JAODTR010016239.1:8097-26248 GCA_025399935.1 Amblyopsis rosae
TGGGTCTAGGCTACTAACAGATTAATTGTTCTATCGGGGTCTATTTGATCCTAAAAGCATCTGGGTCTAGGCTACTAACAGATTAATTGTTCTATCGGGGTCTATTTGATCCTAAAAGCATCTGGGTCTAGGCTACTACAAATTAATTGTTCTATCGGCTCCAATCCAGAGATATGTGATTGATGTAGATTGCATACTTTATAGTTCGGTAATGCAAATTATTGACTAACTCTAAATAATTGCCCCCACTGTCGATACGAATGCCCCCCCCACACACAGACACACACACACACACAAACACTGCAGGTGGGGCTGAACCATCTATAACTGATGAGTTCTATAAAAATGCCCCCCTCATGCAGTTGACATGAATGTGAAAAATAGCAATAGAGACAAAACATTTTTTTTCCTGCTGCAAAATTTGACATTTTAATATGGAGGTCTATGGGGATTTACTCTCTTTTGGAGCCGGCCTCTGGCACCATTTGAGGAACTGTAGATTTTGGCACTAGGATTAATTTTTTTCAGCACGTGAGGTTCCTGCTTGGTGTAAAATTTGCTGACAGCCAAAATACATTTTGAGCTTTCGTTCTGAATGTGGCTTTCACATTAATTGTCATACTTACAAAATACATATGACTGATATGGCTGATTCCATTTGTCCTACTGCTCAACCACTGTAAATGCTGAGCAGTTAAGTAACAAAAAAACAAAAACAAACATTGTATTTCTGTATTTGTTTAAAGAGAAACCCAAAGCAAGAAAGCTGTTAAACACTTTCCTTGTATATTCTAATAAATTATTTTATTTTAATCAAACATCGATCCTTTTTCCAGAATCTATCAGTGACACCATAATGTACTTACTTATCACTAATGCATCACACCGTCCTCTTTCCTCTGTTCTCAAGGTATATTAGGTATAATAGAATGATGTAAAACTGTCATAAAATTTCGCTGCCAAGACAAGAAGAGAGTTAATTGTATTCTTCCTTAAAGCTTGAAGGAGACTAACATAAGTCTTGCTATCATTATAACGTATCCTTTACACATTGATTGATGGTATTGAGACTCCTTTACAAATTCAAAATAACCATATATCCTTCTTCACCATTGTTCAGTAATTCCAAAAAGTGTTTTTGAATTGATAAATCTTCATGAAATATGGGCGAATTCAGCAAAACCCTGATTAATAAGACACTTAAGCAACATATGCTGGAACATCTGTCATTGCCCAAACCCTGTGAACATGGTTGTCACACTCTTGAAGCTGAACAACATTGGTGCCAGAGATTGAGGCAGCAAGCATGGCGCTGTGGAAACATAACATATTATTTTTAGTGTACATTTATGCCTAAAATAATTATACTGTCAACATGCTTTGCCAGTCCAATTCAGTAGTTTTACTATTTTGGTCGGCTGCTTAAGTTATAAAACAGAAATGTATTTTTCCTGGCTTGTTAAAGAGGAGTCATGGTGATGTCCTTACATACTGTAAGTCTTACTTTGAAAACCATCTTATTCTTGATTCTGAAAAAACAAGACATGGAATCTGGGGCCATTACAAGCACCGATGCCTCTACAGCTGGGCGGCTACAACCAGTAGATTGGAATATGTGAGATTAAGTAATATATTGTGGGAACCTGACATCTAGGGATCCGAGCCACCACAAAATGGCACTGTGAACACTATACAGTAGGTTTATAATTGACTATTTGGTTCACTAAAGAATAGTAGAATGTCAGAGTTCTTTTTTAATCTTTAACTTAGCTTTATTTGTTGGCGCCTTGGTGGTGTTTTTAGCTCAATGAGAATAATCGATTTCCGGCATGTCTGTTTTTGGCAATCCTTCTACCTTTAGTGCCCAAGGTCAGGTCTTATCAGGACTATATTAAAACGTACAGCTGATAAACACCAATTCCCGAAGGAAACACAGTCTCACCATGTTAGCGCTAAAGAAATTACTGAACTGATAAATATGGCTATAAAAAAACCACTGCGTTGTAGGATAGACGTGGTAATGATGCATAACATACATAAACCTGGGAGATCAATAGTTCTCCAAAAACTATAATTTTTCTTCACCTGCTTATGTGAAGGCTAGGCATTTTAAACATGTGTTGATATTTCAGGGTCAGTGTAAAAAGGAAAAATCTTCCCTTTTAATAAGCTTGCCATGGCGCATGTCAGCAAAACGGCATGCTGGAAAAGACATTGGCTCCTGCCCAGTAGCTTTCCTTAGTGGGCTGTTAATTGAATAGTGAAGACTGCTCTGCGTGTCAGAATGTTCTATTTAGACTCAGCCCAGGGAACTTGCAGACTATGTGTTGGGCTCTGCAGGGCTGCTCAGTGAGCAGGCCGACTGTAACTTGGTTTAACTATAACTTAACCATGACAATCAGGTGTAAAAACACTGCCACAACTTTAGAAGTAAACTAAGACATCTTAAGGGATCAGGAGAAATTGGAGTCATTTAGGCTGCCAGTCTTCCTTAAGGGCAAGGTATACTTTCGTTGTCTGTGGAACAAGCAGGTCTGCGTGACTTTTTCCATGTACACACATGACATGCTGAAGCCACAAAACAGATGACTAAGCATATAAAACATTTATTTAGGAATCTCTTAAATATATCAATGTTGTACATTGGAAAAACATTTGACCTATAGAATAAGGCGATTGAAATAATTGTAGCAATGCCGATTGGTTCAGCGTTTCAAATGTAACCAGATGTCTACTCAAAGTACTTACTCACAATGTGAATATGAGCTGGTTACACCATGGCTACCAAGAAATCCCTTATTGGTGAAAATCATCAAGGTTGTAATCTTGGTTAATGTTCAAATCATTGTTCAACAAATCTGATAATACTGTACACAGATTCTGTGTTTGTGAAACAGTTTGTGCATTTACATGACGTGGTTGTAAAGATAGCTAATTCCAAAACACTATAGCATATGTCTTTTGACAGAAATAGCCGACACAAAGTGCTAATTCCGCATGAAATTAAGTAATCTTTGAAGAGACCAGGGTCTCTTCTGCTTCGATCCACATTGTGCGAGGCCACACATGCTGATGCTTTCCTCTATTCCATGTTAACGTGAAATATCTACTCTATCTAATGCGCTATATTAAAGCAATAGTGCAAATAGGCAGACACAGTAACAGCCGTCGAGTTATACCATCGATTTAACACACAAGTTATATGAATCTGTTTGGGTCATAAACAGTTTCCCGTCATTAACCACTTAGAAATACAGTACTAACATTTTTGACTGAAATATTTACAGACAGTTTTGAGGCCAAACACCTTAAAATGTTCATCCATGACACAGTAGATGTGTAAAATATTTCTGTAGAGTTCTAATGAGCATCATTATTCCTCCACTGATGCTGTGCCAAATGAGCTCATTGAATTTTTAAAAAGCCAGTTATTTAAAGCAAGCAATTTAAACATTAAATCTGCATCACAAATCTGTTTGAGACTCACATCACAGCAATTAAGCATATTTCCCCAGCCCATTAGCAATTAAATGGAAAGAGCTGGGGTGAGGGGCTTCAGATTAAAGCATTTCTATGAATTTAAGAATAAAAACATAGTTCCATTACATTCAGTGCAAGTCACACCGTTGCTAAAGTGGTGTGCTCTGTACAAAATCTTTTCTTTGAACAGATGGCAGTGTATACAGAATATTCCCCACCCACCCCCCCAAAAAAGTCAAGGGATAAAAATGTTTGCTACACAGATGTTAAGAAGCAAATTCATAGATAGTACTGATTATGAATTCATACAGTAGCCTATATAGGCTTTACCCTTAATATTCATGCCAAGATGTTCTCTTCTTGGTTGTATACTGTAGTATTCTTCCTTCACAATACATGTGAATCAATGTATGGAATTCAATAATTTCTTCAGAACCTATGATGTGTCGTGTCTTGCAGAAAAGGTCAAGGCCACTTGGCTCCCCGAGTCCAAGCATGATGAGTCTCTGTGTTCTGAATAGTGAAGAGTACAATTCAGGGCTATATCACCAGAGCTCAGAGAGAGAAGGAGCCTCAAAACACAATAGTGATGAGCTTAGCCTGACTCAGATCTGGACAGAATACTGACAAGCCTGTGGTTGTTGCTGAAGCTGTCCTGGGAAAAATGCAACATGAGTTACAATGCATTTTCAATGCTATTTAACTGTTTTGTTATTTACATGGTAGCACTGCACTAATATTAGTTCCCATTATTGAATCCCACTATAAAAATACATATAATTTAGTTGGTTCTTCATTTTCAGAAACCCAATTCCCTATTACCCTATTAGGCACAGTTTGAGTATACCTAAGTCTGTATTTGTTAGGCCTGGAGAGCTATTATAAAAGCTATAATGGAAGCAGCAGTAGCGAGTACAGTGATGCATGATGTCAGCAGGGACCCTCTGTGATAGGTTGCCTGGGTTTAGATAAGCCCCCTCCGGGGCTAGTGCCTGAATGATCCTCGCAGGTGGCACGGGAAAGAGATGAGCTGTGACAGACAGCTAGAGGCCAATGATGTTGTGGGCGCTTTTCACTTTAGTGAACATAAAAATCACATCATTACAGTGACATAAAAGTGTGTTTAGATTGATACACACCATTCATACCATCAAACGATAATTCAAACGTTGCTTTAAGCAGCACCCTATCTATACACACAAGCAGTATTGCAATTTATCTTTTTCATTAATTTAGAACCAACAATAATATTGTATCAACACATACACTTAAAGTATACTTGTTTGTGGATGCAGTTATCTCCACTATTACCATCTGGTAGGTGGTCATTCATACATTCATTTGAGTGGTGAAACCCCTTCCACTAGACCATAGAGGATGGACCGTCAGAGCTTAATACATTATTTAACTTCTCTTAACTTTGAACTTATATTTAAGTTATCAATTCCTCGCCAGACTGGTACATTTCATAACATTTCAACAAGGCACTCAAACGCTAAATCCTTCCCAATATCTGCTTTTCAGCAGCCGACTGCTTGTATCTAAGTCAAAGTTCAAAATTAAAAGCAAATTCCCAGAAGCGTTTCTGACAACCACTCTCAAGACTAGTGTTTGTATTGAGTAACACTTTCTCAGGGGATTCTTGATTGCTCAAGGATTCTTGACGCCAGTCTGCCCAATAATTATAAGTCAATTACAGACCTCATGCCATGTCTTATTGAAAACACTTTGATAAGAAAAACTTGAATGTTAACATACTGTACTGCACAGCCAAGGCCTTAGGACCCAAACAGTGTGGGTCTTCACAGGCTATGATTATTTTCTATTTAGGCCAGGTCTGTTTAAAGAATGCTCTAGTGTTATTTGGTATGTCTTTGCTTACTTATGGATTTATTCAAATATGGAAGATTTTAAATGACCATCTTTTTCAGTTTTACTCCTTTCTAATTATATTAAGTTAGGAAGTATAAAGTATAAGTATAAAGGGTGAGGTGCACCTTAGCAAAGATTGTGCTTATTGTGCTAGTATCCATCATGCTACTAAAGCCAGCTGTTTAACCGACAGGTCGGTTGACCCCCACCACTCTCTTAGATGCAGCCGGCACACATGCCAAAAACGCGCCCATTGAATGGGCCGTGTGCAGAGCGCATGCCAACCTCCAAGAATGATGAGGCGGCGTAACGTGCATCCTTAACTAACTTGATGGATCGAGGGACGGGCACGCCTCATGCACATTATGTATTAGCACAAATGCAGATACCTGTTGGTTGTCTGGCAATACTCTATTTTGAAAGATAATGGAGTTAACAGGGCTACATCATCACAGTATATGAACAACATTGTTATTTGTAAACAGATGTGGACAGGCTGTTTACATTTGGTGGT
The DNA here is from genome assembly GCA_025399935.1 of Amblyopsis rosae. Taxonomy (NCBI): domain Eukaryota; kingdom Metazoa; phylum Chordata; class Actinopteri; order Percopsiformes; family Amblyopsidae; genus Amblyopsis; species Amblyopsis rosae. The sequence continues at coordinate 13,964 of JAODTR010016239.1, forward strand.
GTTAGCCTGTGTGTGTTAGCATGCGTATCTTGTTGGAATCTATCAACTACAACATAGTATGGTATTTGTTGTTCAAAACATCAATAGCTAATTCACAGCCCCCTTATACAGTAGTACTGTATATACCTGTAGGCAATACTGTATTGTTGTAACTAGCACAGTGGCAATGTAACCTCCACACCACTAGTGGCGGTGTGGGAGGACAGGTACTTCCCAGCCCACCTCCATGCAGTGTGGAGGACCAGCAGCTGCACTCAATCAGATAATTAGGGAAGGGAACAAATGAGGCTTGGCACCTGGCAGCGAGTGGTGTAGTGTGATGTGTGAGGCTCTAAGGTAATGTAGAGAATTAGACATACTGTAGTGGGGGTAGTTGTGTTGTTTGGACACTGCCTTGGATTAGAAGCATGATGTTATGATGGATAACCTCTGGGCTACCTGGCCAAGGACCGAGGGATCATCCCTCTACCTTCCAACACAGAACTACATTAATTTTTATAATTGTTTAAAGGGTAAGACCATGCTTATGTCGTATCAATGAATGTTCTTAGGTGTAATTGTTAGGTGTAATTTTGCCTGACTTTGCGCCTAAAAACATGGCATTGTCTGTACATACTGAAACGCTAGTCTGCCTGCTGAAGAAACACAGGATCGCAAGTTGCGCTTTTCTATTCATGCATACTGTATGAATTCATGGGAGGGGGTCAATGGGAGATTTGGAGTGTCGCACAAACAAATGGGAGGAGATGCGTAAGGAGAGTGATTACCTATTCAGTTTTTGCGGTGAAAATTCTCCCCCTCTGAAAAGAAGATGTTATCTCAGTTAGCGTGTTTCTTTGAACAGGAGAAGCAAGCAATGGCAAGGTTCATCCGAGCAAGACGAACACACAGGCCATGTAAAGACGTACTGAAGGATTTGATTGCTTGTGTGGTGTTAAAATAAATGTTTATTCCACTTCTTATATTAAAATGTTATAGTCACCAAAACATAATTTTTTTGGGGTAAAATTACACCCGTTATCTCTAGGTTTAATGATACATATAGAGCAGTAGGCTATTTATAAATAGGTCTACTTTAATGGACGTTAAACTTTTATTTTCTAGTATTTTATATTATAGTCTGCTGTTCCATTGCATTCGGGCGGTGCAACTTTACAGATATGGCTGGAACATAGACAAAGTTTAGAGGGTGGTGCCAAGCGCTGATTACATGATCAGCTGCAGGTTTAGAACATCCAACGTAAAATGTAATGGTGCAGCATGCGGTATCTAACGTACGTACATGAGGCCCATTGTGATCTAATAAACCAGACAAATAAATTAAAAGTAACCACAGAGACGTGCTCATTAAAAATAAATGTTCCCATGGTCATGGCTGTGAACACAGCAGCTGCAAGTCTGCTGGAGCCGATTACGTCAAAGGCATCCTTCCGTGATGCAGGGTACGGAGAAGAGAGAGGGGTATTTGTAGGCTATTTTACAATCTATCTTAGTTGTATCCAGTTTAATTTACATTCATCAAAGAGTGTTCCTACTTGTCAGTAGGGGCTTTATACCATTGTTCTCAAGTGTCAGTTATTATGACATTCATTTTATTTCTAGCAGTTTGTTTCCTGACAACGGAGGCTTGAGACTGTGACAGGAACACAGTATTTGTTAGATGATGTGTTGTCAGAGCTCTTGAAGCTTATTATTGCGTCTTTACATGCTTTTCATCATCAAAAAAGAAAAAGATAACACACTGTACAGTTGCAGTCAAGTGTGAATTTAACAAACATTCTTTGCAGCTTGACTGCTTGCAGGGTTTAACCTGTCAAAGAATCACAGCCAATTCTTGTGTTCACCAGGATGTTTAAAACATTGTTACAAATATAGAAGCTGGGGTGACCAGCAGGTGTCCAAAATTATTCTTGTATTTATTATAGCCATAGCTTGAAAAAAATGTAATTTTACAAGGGTATTTTGAAATAGCGTTTGGAATAGCTTTTACCTTCAATAATACTCAGTTGAATCATACTCAATCATGCTCAGTTACTTCCAGGAAAAGGTACTTTAAAGGTGATAAGGTATTTTAAACATTACTAACAACTACTTTCTATGTAAAGATATAGCGGAGTAATCATGGCCTGTGCAGGTAATGACATCACACTCTCTCTCTGTGTGTTGTAATCTGAGCGTCTGTTCTTTGTTTTCATAGCTGTGGCGGCCTGCAGACATTTCCTAAGTGAATTACCCTCTGTTCATATTGTTGTGACGTGATGCAGAGGGCCGATGTTATGTCCATACTGGTTTCCATTACTACATTAGCAAACAGGCATATTGATGGGTATTACATTACAGCTCTCTACAACTCATAGAACTATATAAAATACATTTAGAGTTCTATTATAAAGCAGAATTGTAAATTAGGATGCCAGAAAGAAACAGTAACGACAAAGCAGACTTATCCACTAAGACACGGAAGAGTGCCTTTGTCTATTCTAATAGTATGCCACAATCAAAAAACTTTTATCAAAATAAGTTATCAGGTTTCCATAGCAAAACTGCAATGGAAACCCGGATGAAGGCCCAGGAAGGCTATAGGTCTACTTCTGCGGACCAGGACAAGCTCTCTGGCTCATCTTGTGGACGCACGTCTCAGTGCCTTGTATGCGTGTGCTATTTCTGTATTACTATTATGTATTACTAGCTGTATGTCTTTTGTCTGCTCAAATGGTTTCCCATGACCGATATTGGTGTAATTAAAAATAAAAATAAATGTATATGCCTGGAACCCTCATTGTGATCTTTGCAGTATATTGCACTTGGTCTGTAATGGGTGTCAATGCTTAAAATATTGGTGCACGTATCCGCACAAGTAGCCTATATATGCGCTTTGAAAAAGCCCTAAACCCTCACAGATTTAGCGGGAATGCGCCTCTTAAAGGTGGACATATAGACTGAGCCATTTAAACACTTTGCACTGAACTATGCTCAACCATGCCAACTGTGGTTATAAATAAACACTACCATTAACACTAAAGTAGTATTTTAGTTGTATAAAGTAGTATAAGTAATTTACTGTACAGTATGTTGGTAATATGTGTGATTATTTGTGTCATCTCACTCTGTCCCCAGATCCCTCAGGTGAGCTATGCCTCCACGGCCCCAGAGCTGAGCGATAACACCCGCTATGACTTCTTCTCCCGTGTGGTGCCCCCAGACACCTACCAGGCACAGGCCATGGTGGACATTGTGAAAGCCATGCGCTGGAACTACGTGTCCACCGTGGCCTCAGAGGGCAACTATGGAGAGAGTGGGGTTGATGCCTTCATTCAGAAGTCACGAGAGGACGGTGAGTGTAGTCTTCTCAAACTTTGACCCATGACACCACCCCCTCTTCACCCACAAAAATGATTCTAGTGAAACGAAATGTTAATTTGAAATTAAATGTTGAATAACCCAAAATGTTTCTGTGACAAAAACTTTAAGTGTTCCCTTGCACCCTTATTAAATTTTATATTTTAAAAGTTTTATACAATTGAATATTCATATTATGTAGGGCAAAAACAAAGCTAATTTTGTCTTTGGTGTGTGAAAAAGCATGCTATGTTGAAGTACTGTATGATTAGTGCAGAACTTTACGTAGACTGCCTTTTGGAAAGTATACTGTAATCGATTGGAGTATTCTGTGCTGTATTTTAAGGATAAAAACACTTCCATTGATTGAATTGCTCTTTACCCATGCTGTATTCATGCAGATGTAACAAAGGGAAAGCTGTCATTATATAGTATGCAGTTTAGAAAACAGAGGAAAGTGCTGTATGCAGAATTAGCTGACTGAATGACCGGCTTCTCTGATTTTTTGTTATCCCATTAATACCATGCCTCTCTGAGCTGCACTAAAGGATAAAGAGACACTGGTGTTTACTGGTGTTCCATTGATATTTATATTTTAACTAAAACTGCTAGTTTTATAGCTGGCTGAAGAACACAGATTTATCTGTCGTAACATACTAAATACTTGAAGATTAATATCGTCTCTCCAAAACTATGATGGCTCTCCCATTCCACATTACATAATATTAAACTTCTTCTTGCCTGTACATAAGAACAGAGGGATAATTATTCCCTTTCCCAAGCTAAACTTAATGCCGATTAATACGTTTTGGATGCTTCATCTTAAAAATCCTGGACAGTTTAAGCAGGTCACTAAATAAATAATCAAGACTAAATGAAAGGCGGTATTAATATTTGCTTTGCTCAAATGACTACATCCATGTATTCACCAGTCTTTGGATACTACTGTATATTTGCATGTCTATGTGTGTGTGTGGGGAAAATAAATATATCATAAAATATGTGAACTTGTAACCAATTTTACAGTGCAAGGTCTACAAATTCACCTCATAAAAGTGTACCTTATAGATAAGAATGTTAAACATTTTCAACAAAATAAATAAATAAAAAATAATGCAAACTACTGGTTATGATAACTGCTGAAATCTGCACTCTACTCTTTAAATTTGATTTTCTTCTAAGCTTTTAAGCCCTGCCTCCAGAGAATCGGTCTAGATATCTTATACACAGTGGAGGAGGTGAGGAAAATGAATTGAAGTTTTCAAAGATTGAGCAGAAGACAGCGTGAATGAGAGACGGCAGAGCTTGCCCAAGGCGACAGCGGGAGTGGGCGCATTAAGCATACCGTCGTGAGAGATAGCGATACAGTCAGAGAGAGAGAGAATGTGCTCCTGCCTAACCTATGATCCCCACCGTGCCACAATGTAAACACTATCGACGGGCCTGGGCTCTCCCCCATTTTTTTTGCCATCGCTCTTTATCCTGCCAACTCTAAAACTGCGGCGCCTCCTCAACCGCCCTGGAGAGACAACAGAGGCATATTATACCTCCGCAGAGCCTTTTACGTCCTTTTGGCGAGTGGCAGGGTGGGAGGACCAGATAAAGCGAATGCTGTGTACACAAACTTCAACAGAGTGTCTGGACTCCCATGTTACACCATGGCACGAGAGACAGATCATTTCAAATAGGTTCTCCATGAATTGTAATGGGACTTATAACAAGGCTAGGGACTAGGTGACAAAGTTTAAATGTAACCCCTCCCCGCACCCCCGTATGCAGATACTGTAGGAAAAATAACTTCAGTTAAGGGTGGATTTTACACCAAACACATAATCCCAGTCATTTGTTTTACAAGTCATTGGTATAACCAGACTTCTTGAATTTGCCTTATATTCATTAAGTTATATATTGACTATATTTATGTAATTTCTTGTCATGTTTAAAAAATGTTGATGTCCAAGAAGTACCTGAACTACAACAATGAATTGCTTGGTTCTCATACAAATCTAACATTACATACAATGTGTGTAACTCCTTAGATATTACCTCTGCTGACCAAAAACTAATTAAGAACAGCCTCAGAACAAATTACTGACATTACTATTAATGAAAATATTGAATCATATACTGTAGGCTATGGCTAAATGCCCCGGAAGCTGCATAAAACAAGTTAAGTTTTTATTAAGAATTTCTCATTGATTGAACACAATCTGATTGTGAAGGGTAACGTTAAATGAATGTTAAATTTACAGTAGGTGTTACCCAAGGCTGTACTCTTGTACTTTCTGTCTCATCTTGAGACTGATGACATTATGTTCAATAATGGTAATGGGTAAGGGGGCTTTAGTCAAACAGGGATTCATCTCTAGGGCATGTTTGACTAATGCCCCTTGATGAAAATGTTAAGATGAATGTCGCCAAGACTAAAGGACTGTCCTTGGGAGGAAAGACGAACACAGTTAAGGCTCATCTGCCAGCATTCTAAAAGCACATTTGGAGAATTGAGCAAAAATGACAATGCCCCATATCATATTAGCCAATTAGATGTAATGTTCCCTCCCTGTTCCTACCAATCACAATCCAAAGCTGCAGGTTTTCGGAGACCTCATCTCTAGCAAATTCTATAAGAAAAAAAAGTGCTGGTAGGCAAATTGTCATTAAGCGAATATACTGTAGTTTAAAATATATTTGCTATAAAAAAGGCTTTGATCTTTGGGGCACTTTTTCTAAATTACAGCATGTTACATAGGTCAGTGTAGCCACAAACAATACAGCAAAGGCAAAACACTGCAGACTTGTCTCAACCTAACAGAAGTCAGTAAAGTACAGTAGGTGTACATTTACATAAAACCATTGCAAAGTGAAGTCAACTGTAGAATGTAAAACCTGAGAAATCATTAATAGCAATTACATTTACACACAGCTTTCCTTAATAAGAAGCCAAGGGAAGTACCATTTAAATTCCATTGCTATGTTCCCCAGTTCAGCCTGATATTGACGAAATAATAGAGCCAAAGCAGCATGGTGGTTTCTTTCAAAATCAAAGCCACAGGTGTTTGGCTGCTAAATGGCTTCAACAGCATTCTGCTCACATAATAAACTAGTGAGTTTAGAGCTTGCCTAATGTTCCATCTCGTTAACCAGCTAATGACCATACTACTGAGGTCATATGACTTCAGTAATATGCATTGTGTTGAGGAAAGTACTTACAGAAGTTTTCATTTATTTGAAGTGCGGTTTTTAGAATCAGAGAATTCATTTTATATTATGCAGTTTTATTACACAAATAGAAAAGTGGCTTGATTAAAGCAAAGTAACAATGTACTGCAAGTATATTAATTGATTGCCAATACTGTAAACTGTAAAATGTAAAATGTAATTGCATCTTACTGTACAAATCACATGTATTAGCATATGGAGTATGACAATGATGTACATCTAAAAAAATGGAATGCAATCATTATAAAGCATTTGTCAGTTTTTCACTTACATTTTCAAATATTTAGAATGCATGGTATCATTCACTTGACTGCATTTCAATGAGCCACAATTTGCTATAATAAAGTGCTATCATTTGTGTGATGATAAAAGTATACTGTAGTAGCTATAGTTTTAAAGATAAACAGATTGTTGCAGTGACCCTTGACCATACAGTATGTTTCTAGTCATCAAACTTGATTTCCCATGCTTGGATTAAAGCTTTATAGATTTAGGAATTACATTTTTTATAGCTCTTCAATATGTGTCTGCCTTAGTGGAGGTGGAAAAACCTTCATCTTTTAAAAATGTATCTGATAATGTGACAAAAACTAGTTTCGTAACCATTTAAAATTACCCTTGATATTTCATTGTGGCTCTAACAACATAATTTATGGATCTATGTCTCTGTTACATCTCTACATATCTGCTGAAAGCAATAGCTACATATAAGGAATACATTATAGCCAAAATTCAACAGCCGAACCTATGATAGCATCTTTCTCTTTAGACAAATACTGTATACATTCTGCTTGACACAACATGGTAAACAATGTTAAACATTCAGTAGACAATCAGAAGGCAATACAGATGCAAAAAGTGCATGTCAACAAGCCTGGTTTAAGTGACACAATGTCTAGCTGGTCAAATAATCTGGTATTGTTTGACTACAGCTTTCTGGCCAATAAGAAGAACCAAGTGGACACTGTGTGTTGGAACAGACTGTTAGGCTAATCTGATGTGAACACTCAATAAAAGGATCAGTGGACAGGAAAGAGCTTGATAGCAGAGCAGCCAATGTCTTTAAGGAGATTGGAACTTACCTTTACATCTTTGATGCAACCGAGGACAGAATAACAGCAATTAATTAATTAATTAATTAATTAATTAAGGTGTCAAAATAAATGTACACTGCTGTCTAGTTTCTTAAAGGGAGGCAAAAACAAGGAAAAATATGTTGTACAATAACAATACATAGTATAATTATAGTGTAATAAAATACAAGAGCCATCCAACCATCCTCATTCGCTTATCTGTAGTCGGGTCACAGGGGCAGCAGCTCCAGCAGGGGACCCCAGACTTCTCTTTCCCAAGCCACATTAACCAGCTCTGAATGGGGAATCCCGAGGTCTTCCCAGGCCAATGTGGAGATATAATCTCTCCACCTAGTCCTGGGTCTTCCCCGGTCATCTTCCCAGCTGGACATACCTGGCACACCTCCCTAGGGAGGCGCCCAGGGGGCATCCTTACCAGATGCCCAAACCACCTCAACTGGATCCTTTCGACGCAAAGGAGCAGCGGCTCTACTCAGTGTTTCTCACGGAAAGCTGAGCTTCTCACCTTACTTCTCTAAGGGGTCTGTCTCCCTTAGAGAAGTAAGGTGAGAAGCTCGCCACCCTCCTAAGAAAACTTATTTCAGCCACTTGTACCCATGATCTAGTTCATTAGGTCAATGCCTCACTCTTCATGACTATAGGTAAGGGTAGGAACAAAAAATGTCCTGTCCATGAAAATCACAAACAGGATTAGAGACAAAGCGCAGCTCTGGCAGAGACCAACCCCCACCTGAAACGAGTCAGACTTACTGCCGGGAATCCATACACAGCTCTCTTTGGACATACAGGGATTGGATTGCCCTTAAAAGGGCCCCTCTTACCCCATACTCCCGCAGCGCCTTCCACAGCATCTCCCGGGGCACCCAGTCATACGCCTTCTCCAGATCCACAAAACATGTAGACCCGAAGGGCCTACTCCCAGGCCCCCTCCAGGATTCTTGCGAGAGTAAAGAGCTGGTCCATTGTTACACGATCAGGACGGAAACCACATTGTTGTTCTTCAATCTGAGGTTTGACTTTTGGCCGAACCCTTATTTCCAGCACTTTAGAGTAAACTTTACCAGGGAGGCTGATAAGTGTAATACCCCTATTATTGGCACACTGGTTCCACTTTTTGAACAGGGAAACCACAATCCCCAGTCTGTCACTCCTTTGGCAATGTCCCAGACTTCCATGCAATGTTAAAGAGGGGTGTCATCCAAGACATCCCTTCCACACCCAGAGCTTTCAGCATTTATGGACAGGTCTTATCAATCCCCGGGGCTTTGCCACTGCATAGCTGTTTAACTACCTCAGTGACCGGCCTCAAGCTCTGCCTCTACCATAGAGGTTGGTTGGATTCAGGAGTTCCTCAAAGTGTTCCTTCCACCGCCCAATAACCTTCTCAGTTGAGGTCAACAGTGGCCCATCCTTACTGTGCAAAGCTTAAGCGGTTCCCCGTTTCCCCCTCCTGAGGTGGTGGATGGTTTTCCAGAAACACCTTGGTGCTAACCCTGCCCCTCTTTTCACCTAAGTGTCCAAAACATGTGGCAAATATGTGGCAAGATCATCAACCTTTGGCCTAGGGTGCTCTGGTACCACGTACACTTATGAGCATCCTTATGTTCAAACATGGTGTTGGTTATAGACAGTCCATAAATAGCACAGAAGTTTAACAACAAATACTACTCGGAATTAGATCAGGGAGGCCGATCACTCCTCTCCAGGTATCTCCATCATCGTGCGCGTTAAAGTCTGCTACTCTCCTATGGAGTCCCCTACAGGACTCCATTCAGGGTCTTCAGGAAGGCCGAATACTCCTAGCTGCTGTTCGGTGCATATGCATATGACAGTCAGTCTTCCCCCCCCCAACCCATAGGCGCAGGGAGGCGACCCTCTCGTCTACCAAGGTAAAGGTAGTGGTGCTATGTGAGTATCCCCACACCCACCTCACATCACACCCAGGGCAACTCCAGAGTTGAAGAAATCCATCCCCTATACAGGAGTATGGTTCCAGAATTAAGATGCGTAGAGGTAAGCCCCACCAGATCTAAATGGTAGCACTCCACCTCCCGCACAAGTTCTGGCTGCTTTCCCCACAGCGAGGTGACGTTCCACGTCCCCAGAGCCTCTGCCGCCCGGGTCTAGTCCGTCAAGACCCCTGACCTTCGCTGCCACCCATATAGCAGCGCACCCAATCCCATGGTTCCTCCCAAGAATGGTGGGCCCGTAGGATGAAGAGGATGGTGCCACATTGCTTGTTCTGGCTGTGCTATTCTTTTAAATTTAATACGATTTTGCTATCATTTGAAATGCAGAAAAAGAATAGTAGTTTATTGGGAAAAACATACATTGTAGAACAGTGGTTTAGGTGCTAATTTCAGTTGTTTTAAACAGTAACCGTAGCCTACAGATTTACAAGATCTGTAAACAGCCTCAGTCGTGTCGTTAAGTTTCCCAACAAATGTGTGTAACTTTAATGTCCGACTTAGTCATTGAGTTACGTAGTTGGTTGCAGTGCATGCCACTCAAAATGCCTCTCCTGTCAAGTTGGTGGATATGGATGCAGTTAGCCAGCACTGTGTTCCAGACTTGTTTGCAAGCAAGTTAAATTGGCTACGCAGAACTATAGGGTGGACTTAGACTGCTGTTTCTAATGAGATTTAAATCTCTTGAAACTCAAGGTCATAGCCATAAAATTATACATCTTTGAATAGATAATAGTTTAGTTAGACTGTGAATATCCCTGTTCATTACAATTTCAGGCTACTTTTGTGTATGTTATAACACCAAACGACACCCTGCCGACACATTTAAATGGAGTTTTAGCTTTAATTAAGCTCTCACTCCCCTAAAATCAGCATCAGAAGAATAGTGCAGGTGGGGACAATAGGCAATGCACAAATTCACGGCCTGGAACAGAAAAAGAGGAGCTGGCAATAACAACAGCTTGACTGGCTGGCTGCCTGCCTGCCATCAAGCAATCATCTCCACCACACCTTCACTTTGTGCAGTTATTTCATGCGTCAATGTCAAATCTCAATTAACACAGGTTTATTCACTCGATATAAAACTCTGAAGCTGAAAAAAGATTTTCATATTAAAAAATATTATGATCTATTATGATCTATATTTAAAAATGTTGAAAGCACTAATGTGTCTATGTATAATTCTTTCTGAATAAAAATGGACTAGTTTGGCTTGGAAAGAAAGGTTGGGAAGAAAAAGCTATTCAGAATAAAGGAAATCTCTGGAACATTATATGCAAGAAATTATTGTACTGTATATGGATAGAGGTGTAATAGTGTCAAGAATAAGGATATGGATATTAATTATGTCGCCTTTCTTTTGCATTTGAAATGTAGGGTTGGCTACATCAAACAAACAAAACTAACTATTACTGTAAGCATAAATTCAACTGAGTCCCTGCTCAGATGAAAATCTTAAAAGGAAATCTTTCTTCAAACATCGTGATGTACTGTATCTCTACTGCATCTGTAGCAAGGTCTTGTTGAGCACTGATGAGTTCAATGCAGGGTTAAAGGAGACAAAGTACATTTACTCTGACATTGTATGACATTGTATCAGGTTTACATGCGCATTGTCTATTCATTGCAGTCATCTAGTGCCACAAGGCTGCAGGTATAGCAAATATAAAGACTAGACTAATCCGGTTGTTAAGTCGTGACGTAACGATTCTATATTCGGGTCCAACGTCCTGCTCCTCTACTGACTGCGCTGGCTGCTATTTACCATGTTGTTTGAACGGATCAGACTTAAAATAAACATGCATATTCAACTTTCACTTAACGGACTTCCTTGTGATGAGAAGAAGAGTGTATGTCTCCAGTTCATAAGGTAATACATTTTTTTCTAAAAAAATTAAGATTTGGTTATTATGTGCCAATGGGCGCTAACATGATAAATACATGAATCTTTATGTACTACATCACATAATACAATTATATTACCACATAACATTGTTAAGCAAATAATTCAAGACATGCAACATTATAATCAATTGTAAATTAATTACCAACCTTTTGAAGTAGACAGTACATCTCTCATGGCTGCAATTATGTCTGTATTCAGACTACGAGTCACACGCATTGACGTGAGGCTACGACTGCTTTACTGTTAGTACGGTACCAGGCTACTCAAACGCGGTTTGAACATAGTTAAACAGAGTTTTGTACCACGTATGGTTTATTTTTAGTAGTGTTTTCAAGGTGTTAATATTGGCATGAATTTCGCCTCGCCGTCCAGACTACAGTAAAAGATACAGGCGGCAGAATGTAGTTCATTGTTTTTTGTGCCAACAACATAAACACTGCCGCAGCTTGGTCACACAGCCCTGTGTAGGAATGGAGTTACGTTTTGATAACCAGCCATGTATCTACTAAGCACATTATTTCATAAATGAAGGTTAAATTATATCAAAGCACAACACTGCAGCCATCCTTGCCTGCTAAACAGCCATGTACCATTAGCACATATTAATTAATTAATGAAGGGTTACATATGTAACGGGGTATTGGCGGGGAAGGAGTCAGGCGCAGAACCAGGTGAGGAGAACAACCGTATGTTTTAATAGGACTGTTCAGAAACAACGTATAGACCAGGATAACGACAGGCAGAGTGCTTCGCTGCAAAG
>JAODTR010016249.1:0-26233 GCA_025399935.1 Amblyopsis rosae
TTGGGGTCCCCTGCTGGAGCTGCTGCCCCCGCGACCCGACTCTGGATAAGCGGATGAGGATGGATGGATGGATGAACCTTTTAGTTTTGAGTTGCAAACCAAACAGGCAAGTTAATCTTCTTAATCTTAAAGCTAAATTCACAGACAAGACTTGTGAATATGGCTTGGGTTTTGCTGCTGGGTTAAATCTTTCTGTATTCATTTAGACAGTGCTGTTCATGCTTATCTAAATGGTCAGTCAGTTGTTATGCCACTAACAATAATTGGTATGCACACACTAATCTCATGTCTTGTCTGCAGATCAAGAAATGTAAACACACAGACATTCCTCAACATTCCAACCAATAACAATTTATAATACATTACGGTAATTGAATTACAGAAATGTATAATTTCCATAACATTACTTCTATACAACTGAACAAACAGACCAATGTGCAACAATATATACCAGTTTAGACAAATAGACAGTTAACTTAACTAATGTGCACATAGCTGACTCTATAAGGTGCTGTGTTATGCTATTGAGAATTTGTTTTGCATTGTATTACAATTTAGTACAGTATAGAACAGTATACATGGTTGCTGTACAGTAGTAGCAATATAACATGTGTACGAGATTAAGCATTTAACTTTATACAACACTGCAAGATTATTTAAAGAATATCCAAGTTTCCATCTCAGTAATGCTTAATCAAATACACTTGCTACAGAACTGTTCAAGTGGCATGTTTGCATGTCCTAACATGCATTATGTTTTTACAGCAACATAAAAAACATATCATAGGGGCACACGCCCTACAGTGTTGTGACACTGTGTGCTTTGCACCAGGTAGCAAGTTAATGCATCATCTGGAACAAGCCAGGAAATTCCATAAACATAACGCCTCCTGACTGCACTTCCATGTAATCAGCATAAATGAAAAGTGCATTAACAAAGAAGACAAAACAAGAAAATGTTGTCGCTCCCTTACAAAACGGAGCACCAATTTTATTAAAATGTTAATTTAAAATAATAGTTTCAGTGAGACTTTATTTACACAATAATTTAAAAATAAAAACTCTGCTAATGCAAGTCCAACACAATGGATCAGCAGTAAAACTGTCACCCAAAATACTATTCATTAATATTTTTGGAAACCTTTGAACTTTAATCACAATCTAGAAAAGTACCATAGCTGCTATCTGCATAACAATACTGCATTTAAGGAGGCCCAGAAAAATTTATCTAGAAAGAGCAGGAATGTTTTACAAACTAAAATGCTTATTTCCTTAAGTGTTTATGCTTTTACCATTGCAGGACATGCATTAGACTCTGCATAGTGAGAGGACTGGTAAAATTGTACAACGCTGCCATTTAAACATTTTGATATTCACTTATTTCTGGTTTGTGCAAAGAGCAATGGTTTTGTGGGAAAACACCATGGAAATTACTGTATTTGATTTCCGTAGAACTATATACAACTTATTTACCTCAATACTGACAGATTTAATATTACATTCATCAAATAGTCTCTTTAGCACTCTGTTTCTTAAGGATTCATATTCTTTAACTTCCTACAAGCAAGGCTCACTTGGTTCGAGATTTGAGCGGAGTCATATGCAAGCTGAGATACAATAAATGCTAATGGGGGTTGAAACTAAAATGCATTCTGCTCATTTATACACTGATGAAATGACAAAGAAACATTTCATCATGAATTTCAGTGTGGCTTTAATTTGAGCTAAGGAAGCTGTTGATAGGGTTCATGTACAGTCCAATATCACCAAGTAATGAATAGCACTAACTTTAACCAAGTTAAAGTTATATTTGAGTGAAATACTTTTTTGTCCACGTACTAACAAAATAAATCCTAGTTAAGGACAAAACGGCTGACATATGATGACCAAAACCTACGTCAAAGAGTATTGATTTGTTACATTTTAACCTGAGTTGCTGAAAATATGCTGCATTTCAGTCAGTTGTGCCAGCACAAGCCCCCAAAAGCAAATACAGAAAGCAAATACAGAAAGCAAAGTCATGGCCAGAGCCAAAAGTGTTGTTTGTTATTAAATAGCTTTTTGGAAAGATTTAAATAAAATCAAGTGAAGTGTGAGTGTTAAAAATAAAGGGTGAGGGGGGTTGCTTTCTGCGAGTTCGGTGTGAGTTCCACACTATCATGCACCGCCAGGTCTAAAATACAACGCCATGCCAATACAGACCTGCAGTTAGCACCATCCACAATGACAAAAGAGTCTGTTCATAGAACTGGCTGGTTCTAAAAGAATAATCTATGTCACAAGGATTCCTCAGTTTCAAATATCAGTACAAATGGCTTGGGACCATTACAGAAACAGAATATTGGGGACATTTGGCAAAAACTACACAGAAAACATTCACTTGTATTTACAACATGTATGCACAAAACAAATGCAGTCTCTTGAATGCAGCATGGAAAACAAAGTAAACGTTATGGGTTTCACTATTTAAGTTTACTTTGATTGTTCTAGATTCCCAGGCCTTACCTATGCCTATGATGACCTCTAGTGCAAAACAAATGCACGCAATGCCAAGACATTAGAAGGATGTCAAAAATCTCTTTCCCATGTGTGTACACATATGCACACACAATTATGCAAAGAACACACAAGGCCAAAACTGGCTCCTTCATTTTTAGAAGACAAATGCATGGCTCAGATTAGAAATGTATATTTGTTTAAAAGATATCGGTTTCAATGTAAAACAGACCTTAAACCATCCTCAGCTGGTTGAATTGTGCAAGTGACAGACATACATACATACAAGCCATGAAGGCTTCAATTTCATTCAGTATATATAAACAATAAAATTAATAATAATAATAATAAAACACCAATGTGGTGAATATGGATAAAAGAAATCAGAAGAAATTGAAATTTCCCTCCAGCTTACCTATCCTCGTCTCCCTTGTGTAAAAACAAAAACACAGGCTTTCATAGAAAGCCATTGTACACATAAACCACTTGCCCCATTCAACTGTATAACTAAACAGTATATATACACACCTTCATGATTTCTATGTTACAACATGATATTGTTCAAGGTACGGCAGGAAGCCTCCAAACCACTAATGGGTCATGTAAATGCTATTAGGTAATTCATTTCTGTGGTTCACTAACTGCTAATAACAGTTTTAAACTATTGTTAAAAATACAGTTCTGTTATCAGATCCCCGTCCTACCCGGGGAGGGAGAGAGCTGGGTAACTTCACACTTACCAAATATACAACGGGAAAAAAGGGTGTCAAGATTGTGCGTCGTCATCATCCTTCGCATATTCCTCTGCAAGCTTCTCATATGAATGGCCGTGTTCTGAACCATCACTAGTGAATACAGACCCTTCAGTCTCAGAGCCCTGCTCCTCCTTTGAGTCCGTCTCCGACTCTGCATTGTCATCGCACGTGGTGATGGAGAGCTTTGCTTTAGTGTCATAATCCTCCTCTTCCTCCTCCTCCAGGTTATTGTTCAGGAGGTTCTCATCAATAAAGGTAATGTTCGCATTTTGGAACGTTAGCTGTTGGTATTCCTTAGAATCCCACGTCCTCCTCCCGCCGGCACCGCAGCCCCCTTCTCCTGCGCTCTCCGGGTCGACTTCCTTGTCCAGCTGGTTCTCGTGCATGCGGTCTGGGTTCGCCTCGTGGCCACTGTGCACTTGCTCCTCGGGTATCAGCAGCCCGCTGTCCGAGCCCAGGAGGTAGCACTTAGACTTGGAAAATGCCACAGTGACGCGGTCGCTGAAGCTATAGCGCCTCTTGTGGCGCGGCGAATGCTCCAAGCTGAGGATGGTGTGAGAGGGGGCGTCGCTGCAGCTCCTGGAGCGGCTCATTTCTTTTGGTTTGATGCTGGTGCTGGTGGTGATACTACTGCCATTGTTCCCGCCCGCGTGCTTCGTGCCGATCTGCTTGATCAGGTCGTTGTAGCTCTCCTGCTTCTTGGACAAGAAGCGGAAGATGTTGGCGTCATTAGAGGGCGGCCGGTGACCGGATGGGTTATGGGTCTCTCGGTAGTGTCGGTGCCCATCGACGGACAGCTTCCGCCGCTTGCGACGTTTCTTCAGCGCCTTATGGGCTTCTATGACCATCCGCACCTTCCAGTTGAAGAAGAGCGAAAGCCACGCCAATCCCAGATAGATCCACATTTCCACGAAGTAACGGTACAGAGTAGGGTATTCTGCATCTGGGTTCACACCTGACAGAAATAAAGACAAGATGGAAATTACTTTTTTTGTCTCTTTCCTTATTAGTTAACTCAAATCTTACCAACAGTACTTAATTAAAAGAATTAAGAGCACATGGAGACATCATGGAGGCTTACCTGCAACAAGGTCACCAAATCCAATTGTTGTCAAAGTGACAAAAGAGAAATACAATCCCTCAATGTAAGTCCAACCCTCCTGAGACATAAACACAAATGGTGGAAGGACTAAGTGAATCAGTACACCCCAGAGGAGAAAGATAGCCGTGCAGGTGAACTGTGCCTTCCTCTGTAAAAGAACACAAACATGACAAATATTATTTACATGATTCACTTCTTTAACAATTGGACACGTTACACACAATTCATTAGTAACAGGATACATTAATTCCCCAAATGTCAAATGGAGATGCCTTTTTCAAAATGTAGTCAGATCAGAGTATTGGATGAATATGATGAAACCATTTTGAAGAAATAATCAAGCAGTGGCGTGCCCTCCCGGAGCCCAAGGGAAGCGAAGATTCCTTGTTTGTTTCACACTGTAGTTGCATTTATATCATAACAGGGGATCAGCATCAGGGGAACAGCATTTCTCATAGTAGCCTACCGGTATATCCTACAATGAGTGAAACAGTGCTCCTCAAAATGAATGGTGAATGTGTGGTGAAACATGATATTGCATTCGTATGTGAGGAGCCTAAGCAGAATTGACGTGCCTTGGTAAAAAATTTTTTTGCAAGATTACCAAATCAAATTAGGCCAGCTTCAGGTCGCGTGTCAAACTGATTAGTCAAAACTATTCAGAGGAAGCAAGCATCCTGCAGTGCTACCTTGAACACAGTGAGCAGTCCCAATGGACACGTGAAGACATTCACAACTTGGATTAATGTTTATGAAAAACACTTTGGTTCTTTTGATCGATAAACCCTTACAGACTAATGATATATTGGAGGAATGGGCAGTTTTGGACACATATTTAGACTTCAGTTATTACATTGCTGTAGTTTTCTAAGCTAACTGATCGATTGTTAGAACAGTTAGATCATCCACAATTCAATGTGTAGCATGTCCATTTTGACAAAAGTGTACATTTATAGCCTATGTGATATCAGCATCAGATCATAAACATCTTAGAACTACAGTAATACAGTGGGCATTGTGAACGTAAAACTTTAAACGTCTCCAGATTGAGTTTGTGAATTAATTTCATCATATAGTATTTACTGTCCATTAAGCAGCATGTTATGAGGGAGCGTATTCATATGAGTGATGGGCAGTGCTACATTAGATCACTTCTTAATCTTACCATTGAAAGACCCTTCTTGGTTAGATATTGACCCAGGTGCTTAGCTCGACCACCGAAGAACTTTCCTAGCTCACTGATCCATGTGAGACACAAAGGCACACCAAACAGTCCATAGAAGATGCAAAATCCACGGCCTACTGATGTTTTGGGGGCAATATTCCCATATCCTTTAAAAGTAAATGCAAAGTGGTTAGAATAATATACTTTTAATTCAGTTTGCTTTGGCTTTACTAAGGACCCACACTCTCCAATCAACGTCCTGCTTCATTTAATCAGCCTTGTACCCTTTTGACCATGTTTCGATATAATTTAGATTAGAAAACATCCATGTACTTCTGTGTTGCTGTGCAAAATATAAACTACTGAATATCACATCAATATGCACAGGCAAAAATTTCTAACAAGAAAAAAAAATGGAAGAAACAGCTGTGCTACTTAAGAGTTTTTGCTGAGTGTCATAACACCTACCAATTGTTGTCATCACTGTAGCAGCAAAAATGACAGCATTGGGCCAATTCCAGTTATTGAAGGTCTTGCTTCCAGTTATTGTGACACCTTGCCCCGCAGCCTCAGACACCACCTAGCAAAAACATGATAGGAAAAGAACTATAAATATTATTGCTACAGAAATTTAAAAAACAGCTGTTTAACAGATTCTTCCATCATCCTACAAAATCTGTTGTCCAAAAATCCATAGCAACGGCAAACACTTCACATCCTAGGTCAGTCCAACCATCAATTTATGTATCCTATTGAAGAACAAAATAAATAAATACAACAAATTGCATTCAGGACCCCCTAGATGCCACAAATCTGAAATGGACCCAACACCATCAAGAAGTTGGCTTTGTGAATAAGCATGTCTCCTGCAACATCCTTCCTGTGATACACACTGATGTATCTCCAGATATGGTGAACTGACCATCCAGAAACAGTGGACCCATGAGAATCACCTGAAACCTGAGGGGTTTATGGCTCCCCACTGCTGCTTATGTTGTTATAAACCAGCAGCAGAAGAATCTCCAAACAACCACTTTTACATAATTGCCAAAAAAAAAAACATTAGAAGAATTTTAAGTCTTGAATATATTAAGCACTTGTCCAAAGTGACATGCGTGCGTGCACATACACACCCACCCACAAGAGAAGAATTCATACTTGTAGTGTTGCATAAACAAAGACATAAGTAGGGTGTGTTTTTATGTCAACATGAGGCTGATGTCGGGTGGGTGTGAAACTCCTGGACAGGTCATCAGACTGTCATAACATGCACTATTCTTTTGTTTACTTTGCAGTAAAAGTACTTTTCTCTCAAAAAAGAACAAGGACCAGGTGGGTTCTCATACGACGCAAAATACTCAAGTGGTTTACCCATTCTGCTGCTATGTAATGGTGCTTCCATCTTGGCCACGTCTGACAACATTTAGGGTACATATGTATTTCTTATCTCCCACCATAGTGGGTTAGTTGTGCATTATGAAATATTAACTGCAAATCTGAGTACAAAAATTAATGATTCATTAGTTATTTATATTGCTGTACTGGAATTGCATACGTTATCTGCTTAATTTTTGTGGCTGATCTGACTGGTTCCACCTTAGAATGGTGTGTCCATTCTTGTGTGCCATGCCATATGACCCAATATTTATCTATGCCTATATTTTGACAATACAGAGTCAATATAATAATGTCTATAAACACAAACAGTATCGCTCCAGGGTCCTCCGCGGCACCGCCTCACACACAGAAATGCATTGTGAAGAAAAATGTAGATCTACGGCTTTGTTGATATGAGCGGTGTTCACCACTTTGTTTATGTTCCCATTTACGGAGCCAGGGAACGCTAAAGCACAGAGAACGGTAGAAGTATCAGATTCTTTTTTCAACACGCACAGAGAACGGTAAAATAATGAAATGTGGAGATTTTTTTGAATTCAAGAAAAAGTGCATTATCTTAGCGTTTAGCTTGCAATAGCAGGCTTTACCTTTAAGCCCATTATTAAAGCACTAAAAGCTAAAGTAAGCCACAGCAAAGTGTCTTCATTTTTCAATCACCATCTTTAATTTATTGACTTGGTCGGTATATAGGATACAAGGAGAAGGCATGCAAAAACAAGTAAAAAATTTACAGAATTAAACCTTCACACATGAACTACAGTAACTCATGTTGCAAAATAACTCACAAAAAACAAACACTATGTACAATTACTCTGTGTGCATTGTTGCATACAAAAATGAGGAAAATGTGGAAAAAATGTGGAAAATCCCCAGTGATGTGACGAGAGATCGGAAAATGGATTCCTCCCCAATAAAACGTTAATGCTAAAGAATGAATTCAAGGAGAAACGCGGGGGTTGGCGAATAGTCTTGAGCTTTTAAACACTGGAAGATGTTTAGCTTCTTTAATGATAACAGCTTTGCAATGGACCTGCTCTGTAATTTACTAGCACAAAAGGAGTCAATTTTTTTGTCAGCTGAATCAGTTGCCTCTACTGGTCTTCATGATGACAGTGGATACATAAGTCTAACCGTGAATATAAATGTAAAAATAAAATCTCACTCCTCTCTGACAATCCTCCCTGAGCAGTTCATGTTTGGCAGTTTAAAATATGAATACTGATTTCCACATATATATTTTCTTCTATTTTTATAGAAGAAATGGCCATGTGGGCTTTGGGTATTAAAAGGTATAGTCAGCTATTGCAAGCTATTTGTAAGCTAATACACTTTGTCAAATTCACCAAATATATCCTCGCATTTCGATAGTTTACCATTCTGTGTGTGTTGAGAAAGAAAATAAAATCCAGTACCACAGCGCTGGCTCCGTAAATGGAAACATAAACAAAATGGTGAACACAACTCACAACAACAAAGCTTGGCTTCACAATGTGTGAGGTGGCGCTGCAGAGGAATATTGTTTTTATTTAAAGCAGGGTCAGACATTTTCGAGAACGCTTGCCAACGTCGAGCTCAACTCAAACAGTATTGCTCCGCGGGCCTCCGCGGCGCCACCTCACGCATTGTGAAGCAAAGCGCAGTACTACGACTTTGTTGATAGAAGTGGTGTTCGCCACTTTGTTTATGTTACTATTTACAAAGCCTAGGCTGTGTAGAAGTATCGGATTATATTTCCAATACGCACAGAAAATTGTAAGATAGCGAAATGCGAAGAGAAATTTGTTGAATTTGACACGAAAGTGTATAAGCATACATTTTGCTTTACATTAATATTAATGCATTAAAATGAGAGCCATGGAATGGCTGTGGTAATTATTATACATTATCTTAAATATTGACTAAGGTGCATTTACTGTGGACAGACAGCTTGTTGCACAATGTCTGGACTGCTGCTACGCAGCTTATTTCAATGACATGAGGGTTTGTATAGCAACACAGTCTGACAGGAAAAGGGTGGACATAAATGCTGATTCAAAAGGAAAACAGTATGAGGGCAAAGTTAGCATGTGATTTCCATGCCAGCATGTCATTTCAAGTGGAGAAGCAAATTAACCCTGTATCTGTTAGTAGAGTAGTTTGAGTTGAGTAACATACATTTGAAATTAATTTATTGTCAATTTCCAATCAAACACCATGCAGCTAGCTGGTCAATACTTTATAACCCAAAAAATATTGGGCTATACAACCTTTCTAAAGAAAGGTTAGCCAGTGATCAACTCATGGTTGTCTAAGGTCACATGACCAAGAGAACGCAGGTAACACATATATAAAATGCACTGTCCCGCATTTATGAAATGAGCTGGTTGACAAGTTTCTCTTCATGGACATATTACAGTAGCCTGGCTCAGCAGACTAATTGCTCTAAGACTGATTTTCGCGGAGATTAGGCTGGACACCCTGTTTGTTTTAGTGTTCGCACAGCCAATGTGGATGGCGGAACAATCAGCGACCCGTGGGGGTGGCTACCGGTGAGTGCAATGACCTTGAAGTGAAGCGTTTGTTTGAAAATGGTGGCAGAGCTAGATGAAGACATACAGTACAGAGCCGTTTCACAGACATGGATTAAGGCTAGTCCTAGACTAAGAAAATTTTTTAATAGAGAGCTTCATTGAAATGTTCTATTAGTCTATCTATAGGCTTAATCAATGTCCGTGAAATTGGCCAAACCATCTTTTGGCCAGATACACATTCAGATTTGTAACAATGTTTTGAATATCATAGCTCCAAAATGTTTTTTCAATATTTTAACATAGACTTTCCTTGACTTAAGCTCTCCTTGACCAAGAGGCAACACCACCCCAATGAAGAATAAATCAAATAAAGTCTATTGTGCTGTAAATATTGCAAGTGTCCTTATTATACATTTTCGTGAGTCTTATCTAAAAGTATTTGGGATTGAAAGCTTTTGAATTAATTAAATATTAAAAAGGTTTGCAACCAGCAGTTCGCTACAGTATATTGAGTAGAGTTGCAGCCTAGCCCAATTTGTAATTATCCTGTCGGAAAACCATGAGATGTTGATTCGGACAGACACTTGATGTGGTGAATGCAGACTGCAATACAAAAGCTTTAATAGGACAATCTACACCAGGATAAATCTGTCTGTCAGGCTTTAAATATAATAAAGTACAAATAAAATATGTGCTAGTGGTACGAGACTGTGGCAAATGAGTGAATGGGCCACCACGACTGTGGACAACCAGAATGCTGTGTTGTTTTAATAGACAGCCAGAGCAATGAAGAAACTGTTAGCAGTCAACACACTGCTGTTTGTTACGGGGCCTGAAGCAAAACAGTAGCTAATTAGACAACTTCTCCAGAAGGCAGGTAGTCCTGCTGATGCTGCTGTCTACGCCCACATCCAAATCATAGAAGGTGTCAGTTATCATGCACAACACGTGCAGTACCTGACACTTTCAACGTGTGTTGGGGTGGAAAAATCAATCCCAACCCTCATCTCCGTATTTCCAAGAACAATATTTATATGCAGAATTGCATAAGTAAAGTAAAATAAAAATAATAATTTACAAATCATTTGTACACAGAACAATTAATTTCCATACAAAATAACAATACTGCTACTCTCAGATAAGTAAAGACCAAGCAAACCACAAATGTTATCAGGACAGCTGGCCGTATCGTTAAGCCAACAGTCCAGTACAGTTGTCCCATGGAGAGAAACTACATGCGTTTTATTTTAGCTAGGGTTTGTGATGTGGTCACAGACAACAAATTCACACTGAAGTCTCACCATTACCATACAGAAGACATTACAATGCAGATGGAGGTGGACACACACACACACAATGATTCCAGGGTTAATATTTGAATCCTTTACCAGGAGCGTGGGGAATATTTTTAAGGAAGCAAAGTGATACAAATAATCTACGTACTGCAGAGTGGGTGGGGGGAAGTGAGAGCACTGCCAACAGTCATACATATTAATTCAAGTTGTGAATGTCTTCACGTGTCCATTGGGACTGCTCACTGTGTTCAAGGGAAGCGCCGCAAGATGCTTGCTTCCTCTGAATAGTCTTGACTATTCGGAATACAGTTTGATAAGCGATCTGAAACTAGCCTGATTTAATTTTTTTTTTACTAATCTTACCAAGGGACGTAAATGTGGCTTAGAGACTACTCACTCACGAGAGTGCAATATCGAGTTTCACCACACATTCAATCATTTTGAGGGGAACGGTTTCACTCAATGTAGGATATAGGCTACTATGAGAAACAAATAAGTGAGATTCCACTAATTCTGTGCAGTTCCTCTGATGAAACAGCACAAAGTTACCTAAATTGTTTAACAATCTGCTATGAAAAAAAAATGCAACTACAGTGCAGTCTGAAAAAAAGGAAGCTTAGCTTCCCTTTGGCTCTGGGAGGACATGCCACTGTACTAAAAGTATGCAATTTAAGGCTAGGCTACAGTACATGCTTTATGCTGGGTGCTCAGCACAACAAAAATGTCAGTAGACTTTATCCTCAAGTTCTTGGATTGGTGAAGAAGAAAAATATTACTTCAGAAAGTTTGTTGAAGGGTGGGGAGGCACATTGATATATTAAAGATTATGTTTTAACAACAAAAGGCTTTTATGTATTTTTTTTACAGTTCATAAAAATGGCACACTTTTAATGTCCACATTGTTGATTCGATATGCAGGTTAGAAATTAGTCCTATTTAAGCATACAGTCCTCAATCTAATAGCCTGGTGCCCACAGAAACCCAAATGACACCAATTTATTTGGACACACAACTGAGTGCTGGAAGGGCCCTTCCCTTTGAGTGAGTGATCTTGCTTGGCTCCACCCAAATATTGCTCTCAGCTAAATGGAAACCTGTTTGCATTAGCGTTTACACAGCCACCCTGCTGGTGGCCCAATCAGCGTGGGTTAGTGAGATGACGTTGAAGTCAAGCGTGTTTCATGGTGGTAGAGCTAGATGAAGCATTCAAAACAGTTGTAGCAATGTGGATTTATTCAGCGCTGTCAAATAGTAAAAACAATAACCAGAGGTCTACATAAAGTAGGAGGAAACAACTACAAACACTTCCCAATGGAGCATGGCCAGACCATATTTACTTTGTTAATATGCAGACCATATTTACTTTGTTAATATGGTCTGCTAATATGGTCTGGTTACACCAGGTTGAGTGAGCCACTCTCAAATGTTTTTCTAAAATCCTGTTAAAGGCCACTAAACATTCAACAACAGTCACCTATGCTTTCCATAGAGGACACATTTAACTTTAAAATTATGCATTTGTGAACATGTTTGACTTTCCACTGCTCACCCCACCCCATAGTAATTAATGTCTGCAACTCATGACTGTAATTGACTGAACAAACGTGTGGTATTTCCATGAGAGTTAATATGAAGCCACCACATTACTAGTTGAACTTTTACAAATGGTCTCTCAAGAATTAACACTAACAGTAAAAACAAAATATGTGTTAAACTGTGACCACTTCAAGGCTCTAAAGATTTAGCATTGAACTCACTAATAAAGAAGTCCATATGTGTCTTTTCCTTGTTAAAACCACTTTTTCCTTTAATGTTAACTGGAAATCTTACAGAATTTGTACTACATTTGTACCAATCAGATTAGACAGATTTCAACCAACTCTGGAATGACACTCTTAAACAATTACTTTCTATAGAAATTAAAACAAAGGTAACAAAAGGTAAAGTAAAACTGACTGTGCCGCTGGCAATCCCCCCCCCCCACACACACACACAGTGTCAGTGTTTCAGCTTTTTGTCTTACATCTTCATTCCTGACCTGAACATGAACCATATGTTCCAGGCTGAATGGTTTCTGTACAGTTACCACAGCAAACTCCCAGTCAAAACGTTTTGCCCCTATAAATGTGATGTTTAACAGGCTGCATACTATATCAAAAAAGCTTGATTTTGTTTTACAACAGTTCATGCTGTAGCCTTAAGCTTTACCTTCTGTACACAAGTATGGGCCTGCAGCACCCAGAGTTACCTTCCACTTTGAATTCCATTAGGGGCTGACAGACAAAACACTTGTAATATGGTAGGCTACATCATTATAATGACACAAAGCCCCAAAACAATAACAGAAAATTGAAGTAGCATAGTTTTGAACTTGAGTTTGTCCTGCTCTTTGCATGACTCAAGATGGAAACAGAGAGTATCATGCCATCTTTGTATTACGGTTCTAGTTAGCTGTTGGTGCTTGACCCTCCTGTGGCAAATTAATTATGGTTTGAAGTTACTCTGGCAGCTGCTGCAAAGTAAGCTCCAAAAACCCTTTCATGCCCCACTGCCTGTGAGTGGGTAATGGAAGGGGGGGGGGGGGGGGGTCTCATGAATATATCAATTTCACACAATGACAATGTAAAGCAGAGGGAAGCAGAAGGTGGTAAGGGCTTGGGGAAGGAAAGATGACACATCTTGCCAATAATACCAGGGCCAGCCCCCAAAATGGGGACGTGTTGTGACATCTGTCTCTGGTCAAAGAACATGCAGCATTTAATGCAATAAATTCTGAAAATTTACTCTTTTCAGATTTACTAAATACATGTTTTCTGATTTGTGAAACTAGACATTTCTTAATGATGAAAAACAGCAGGCTAATGGATTAAAATAGTCTGTTTGTTAAATGTTTGTTTTAGGTTCCATATCAATCAACATTTATTCAGGGCAAGTCTACTTAACTGATAAATAACAAAAAGGACATCCACTTTAAAAAAAAGGTATATTCAACGAGTAAACAACAAAACAAAAAAACACCTGCGAGTTGAACTGATGGAATTTCAACTGTTGTTCACGATTGTTCACTCAATGCAGTCTAACCGTCAATGTACTTCTAAAAAGATACAGCTGAGTTTAAACTTTTAAGATAGGGGAATAAAAATTATGAACCATTAGCCTATATCAGATGTCGAAACGGTCGTTGCTATTGTAGACTGCAAAGCATTACAAGATAGTGTGAATAATGGTAGAAATGTTTTCAACAAACTGGTTGCAACACGGGCAGATAATATAATAATATGGTAATTCTTTGTAAACATTGTGCTTAAGGAAAACGTATCGAACAATCATACCTTCAAAATGTTCTCCAGATCATCTTTCGTCAGACAGGGATAGTCCTTAAGTATTTTACCCTTTTGGTAACTGTATTCTTTAGCAGCAAGCTTCCAATTAGGTTCCTCCAGAACTTGAAATATAGCTGCCCCAATGGACAGGTAGAAAATTATTGCAGAAGTCAACAGCGGACCTTTATCTACCATTATTGTGCACAACGGAACTCAGAGCGAGCGGTAGAGGGGCCCCAAATAAAGTCCGAAATTAAGCAGAAGTCATGCTCAGCTAGTCTTTTTTATCTAGGTTTTCCTAGCATGTGTCTTGAAAAAAACTTCAGTCGCATCAAATTTGGCGGCATTAGTTCGACAGCAAAGCGGGATAGAGGTTATCATGAAATGTTCTCCAAATTGTAAAGCTTTCATAAAAACAAATGCTGTTTGTTCCCACGTGTGCAAAGTGTACTTGCGTGGTGTCGTATGGGCAAGATCTCCGTGCTCAACTTGCTACTTAACTTTGTAAAGGGGGTGGAGAAGAGTAGGGAATAAGATCCGCCCAGAAATGCAATGTACACTTATTATTTAATTTAATTATAAATGCGATGGTTTATACCTGCTTTCTTGCTTTTGTTTGTAAGCGTTATTTTAAGTTTAGATAGTCTACTGAACACTTAAGAAACGAAGAATACGAATAAAGTATTAGAATAAACTATGCCACTGCCATACTCAAAGTCCAGAGATTTGCTTATTGATTTACCCAAGATGATTGTGCAATGTGTAATTATTTAGAGAAGTCATAAAAAGAGCACAATTTAGCGCAGAAATGCCTCCTCTGAGGAGCTTTGTTGGTGTAAGTGTTTTTGTGAGCACTCTCTTTTTTTAAATTGTCCAGACAAATGTTAAAACATGTAGGCATAGGAAACTGATGCATTCTTTGTTCTGAATCTTCACTGAGTATTCACATACTCCAAAGCACATTTGTTATTTATGTTAAACGACTTGGACACAATGTAAAATAATGTGGGCATTGAAGCATATTCCAGCTTCGGCATGGGTAAGAATAAAATCAACCCCTAGTTGACAACTCAAGTACAAAATAGTCTAGGTCATTTGATGGAAACAATTACCAAGAATTCCTAGAACTCTAATTCACATTACACTTTTATTATAAGCGACGTGTGTGACTTTCCTCTGCTCAGTTTGCTCATGTCGGCTATTAGCTATTAACACAATTGCGCATTAACATAATAAATTATGTTACGTCATCACATTCGTCATTGAAACGTTGCCCTTGGGGACCTTTGCAATCTGATGTTCCCATCCTAACTATTTTTAGTTCCTTGTTTGTGCATACAGTATGCTTAGTAGTAGTAGTGGTAGTCAGTGGTAGTGGTGGTGGATCAATTTGATCAAGAAAAGAGAGACACTATCTCAAAATAATGGATTATATCTCAAAATAATGATTTAGTGAATCAGAAAAAATGTTTTTAAAACAGATGTCTCAGTAGGTTTCTGGCTCCACAGCTAAAGACATATGAAGTAGGCTGTGTTATATGGCCAAATGATGCTGTTGCTGAACCATGTGAAACCAACAGAAAGCCTTGAGAAGGGAAACTTTATTTTTCCATACTTACACTGCAGAGCAAAATCCTGTGGTCATTCACATTCAACAGGCTGATGTTCCATCTAACAGTATGCAGGCATGAGCGCAGCAGATGGCTAAACATTAGCAGACGCTAGATATCACAGCGAGCAGGTGCCCTCAAAGTGTTCCTGCTGAAAGGCACACAGTGAAGCTGAAAATCCCTTTGGATATAGGAGGATATCCGGAGGGCCAAGCCAAACAGATAAGATCCACCGGAAGAGGCACATCAGATAACTGAATGGCAATATCCTGTATTATTATATTTTTTTAATTGGGTGGCCAATTTTGTTTTTTTGTCTGCTATTGAAGGCCTGAGGGCCTGACCCTCAATTGTAACCAATCACCTAACACACAGCATTACTTCGAAAGAGCAATGATAATATAAGTAATTCACTGTTATCTCAGATGAAGTGTTTTGTTACCATCGCTGCCGTAATTTTCACCATGATTATGTTATCTTGAAGCCCACAGTTACAATATATGAAGCATACAATGAGCACATGTTCTGTAGGGAATGGAAACAATGACCGAGAACATTGCCCGATTGCAATATATTCAGATTTTTCTGCAATTATTATAGATAGAGGTGAGAAAATACATATCGATGCAACTGCAATTCAGCACATCACTGGAATCACTTTGATTTACAAATAATTGTATACAAGGACACAGTCAGGCAAGAGAGATAATACTATCAATATGTAGGATACTAATTTGATCATATAATTTTAAAATTAAATCAAAATGTAGTGCATGATTTACAGCTCAGTTATAATCAATCAAGTTTGTTTTTAGATTTCACACATATCACTTTAATATAACAAATACCATAAAAATATAATATAAATGTTAATTGGTCCTGAAAAGGATGACATTGTGGCTATTGAAATTTAGATCTGAATAGCAACAGCTCAGGCTTGGTTCTTGGTTTTCTAAGACAAGGGTCCAGGTGTGAGCTCACCGTTTTCTTTTCATCATTGGCTCCAAAGATAATTATATCAAATGTTGTTATTTAAAGTAAATGCTGGCACATCCAATCACTGACTTGTTTAATGCATCGGGACAGCAAATATATAGGACAATAGTAAGCTATTGATAAAACTATGGTAAGTAAGATTGTTATTATTGTGTAGATGGCTTATAGTTGGAGCATGTAGAGATTGTATAGAGACAGCCCCAGGACTGATAATTGGACTCCACGTCACATTAGTTAGTTGTCATTGGGAACAAAGTAATTAATGTCTTGTAGATATGACTCCAACCACCTTAATGCTGGAGTTAGCAAAATATTATTGATATCTGAACTTAATCACAACAAAAACACATCTCCCTTCAATGCCATGGTTTCCCTATCAGAAGCTCTGCCATCCACATTGGCTACACATTGCCAAGACTAGTGTTGTGTGGTGAAGTCTGCACCATGTTGTTTGTGTTCCCATTCATGAAGCCAGGGCCGTATAACTGACTGAATTTACTTTGAATACTTATTTATTTATTTCTACAGTATACACTCAGTCATTAAGTAATAACATAATTTCAGTATAACAGCATATTGTTTCCTTATTATTTTATCTTATCTTGCATGATTATACATGTATATTGTACCAACATTATTATACTTGTGACGCGATCCGACTCCGGATAAGTGGGTGACGATTATGGCTGTATGGATTATTATACTTTCGTCCTGACCAATAAGACACTATATAAATTAATAGTATCATAGACACACATCTAGAGGTACAGAATGCCTTGGTCATTAAAATATGCCATTATATTATTCCTGTTTGCTATGTAATAATATAGTTTCCTTTTATATAGGATTATTTTCAACATGGTGTATGTTCTACTGTAGTGATTTACCTGATTGGCTTGAAGAATGGCTTCCTTGTACTATTGTTTTGTGAATGTGTCAAATTTTTGGCAGGAAGGAAACATACAATCAGCCACCTAATTGGCTCTTTGTGGGTATTTCTTCTTAGAGAGCCATCTGTTAATGTGTTCCCGAAACCTTGTGAATGAAATGCAGTCTAAAACATACAAAAAAAGAACACTATAACTAATAACTGTGATCTGATATTTTATGTAAATTCACTTTATTGAACAGAACAGCAGTAAAACAAACAGCACTTGAGAAATAGACCACCTTTTGATAAATAAAACCTTAATTCCAACTCAATATATATTTTTATTTGATTACATAATAGATACATGAGTAAACAGGGATTCACTGTTCTCTCTAAGATGTTATATATGTGCACAATCATTTTTGACTGTACTCTATACTGTACCTTAATAAACATGGATAACAGGCTTGTTTTGCTAATACTGAGTCACATGCATCTAAAGCATCTAGACTATAGTCTAATTAGAGGTTAGCATACTTATTGTTATGTGGGAACTAGACACTCAAAAAGGCAAGTTGTCCACATGAAAGTGTTACATGGGTATGGGCCAATTATCATTACATTTATTTACATTAATAACCTAGATTTTTGAATGTAATGGCCAGCATCCAACTCTTTAATATTTTGAATAAATATAAAACAATTAAAAGTAGATATACATAAAAAAAGTAGTTTGTGTTATTATTGTTCACATATGTTATATCTTTAGTCACATCATGTAAAGGACAATTGCATTCACACAACAGTGCAGGAAAGGTTTATGTAGAGTAGTAGCATACTGTACCAGGCCATAACATCCTCTACAGTGAAACAGTACAGTGGAAACATAATTTACAAACTGAAATGAAGTCAGGAGTCACATTGCAGTGTTCCATTTCAGTTCAGTTTATTTAATCGTCACAATTTAGTTTTAGGCAAATGTTGCTTAACTCTAAAGGACTATATTGTAACTAGAAGGGGGTTGGTTGTAGCCATGCACAGCATGTTGCTGCTCTGTGCACGCGCACAGGCATGGTGCTGCTCTGTGCACATGCATAGGCATGTCTGGACTCCAGCAAGAATAAGCTGAGTAGGAAATGCTTTAGGATGAGAAAAGACATACCAGGGACATTGTTTAACTGCTCGGTATACTGCTGAAGTTGTAAACTGATCTAGAAACAAAAGAAGGGTTCTCAGCATATGAAAAGCCCTGGCCTTCTCTGTGCAAACTCACAGAATCACACATTCACATATATCTAATATCAGTTCCAAAGCCAATTATAAGGAGACAATATAAGAGCACAAGGCCCTTAAAGTTAATTAATGCTATGTTTCCCTTAATCAAATCTTTCCCAGACTTAACAGCAATTGGCTTTTTCAATGTGCAGTAGGCATACTGCTCAGAGACAGTCAGAATGTATTTAAGTGTGAGTGCAAATGCATTAAAGTAACTTTTAACAAAGTTGGATTTATCTATGCTCCTCTAGGAGGCAAAATCATTCGAATCATCAGTTTTAGGAATGACTTCAACATTTACACGTCTGCCTATCTTTGCTGGACTGTTTTTTCATATATATTATGGTTATAAAGATACGATAAGATTTCCTAGTTTGCCTGGAATGATTTTGGTTTGGAACTTCCTAAGTCCAAAGTCCATATCTAAGTCAAAATGTCTCCCTCACCTTAATGTTGGGTGACTGTGAAGTAATGTGATTTGATTATTCATAACTAATAATGATGATTGTAGCCTTTGGCAGACATGTCATACTTAATTTACATTTCAGATGTATTTTCTGTGCTCTTTGCATCTAATTCCTAAATGTACCACTTGCCACAAACAAAACACAGTCTTTTATTTACATGTAGGGCCCATTTCAACCTCACCCAGTAGTGGTCCCAGCTATAGACTGGATGGCAGCATATGGCTGTGTCATTGTATTTCCTGATACCCAGCTGTGTCTGCAGGTCAAGCATCTAAAGTCTGCACTCA
Organism: Amblyopsis rosae; assembly: GCA_025399935.1. NCBI lineage: Eukaryota > Metazoa > Chordata > Actinopteri > Percopsiformes > Amblyopsidae > Amblyopsis > Amblyopsis rosae. The sequence continues at coordinate 19,551 of JAODTR010016249.1, forward strand.
CATTGGACACAACCAAATTAACATTTACCTATGGGGGTGGCAATGACTGTTCCCCTTTGTTGTATGCTGTATAAAACTGCAAAACATGCCTTTGTTATCTCAGAAATGTTTTGGTGGAGCTTCCCTTGTGAAACCACACGTTTCTCCCTTGCTGTGCACCATTGTATTATTAAAGCCTGCTTTCCTGATTCAACGCTATTCAACAATGACTGTTCTACGTTTTTATGATAGAAAAATATTCCTATCAACTGGCACTACCCCCCCACACCCCCCTCCCATCAATGGGCTAATTGGCTCACATATGTGCTACTACTGATTTACATACTATCTACATTAAACATCTACAATAGTTGTGGGACCACTGTTGTTGTTTTTTTATATGTGCAAAATACCACACAAATAATGCTAAGGCTAATCATGTATATGTGATTATATAATATGATTTGACGCATGAATGGTGGTGGGATCCTATAGGCCTATGTTATAAACTTGACATGCAGCTGGTGCATGCAATAGCTTAGCCAGGAGTAATGTAACAATTATTATACTGAAATAATGACATATGTTATATATACATAGTACACTATTTAGCTTGCACATAGTATGGAATGTGATAGAGGGCTATAAAGGGTCACAGTATTGCTGCCTGTTGCAATAATGCATCTGAGCTGGCTTGATATGTCACGCATACTACTGCTGTACTATTCTAGTAAATACGGATCTTTCCATTTATCAGGAAGACACTTTCTGAGAAATCTCAGGTATTTTTGCATGTCAGTGCCTTTGAAAGAGTGTATAGCATTCACACTCACAATAGTACACGCATTGTCACTGCTACCATTGCTGACATATATTCAGTGTCTGTCGGTAGTACCTCTGACCTACTATAGCACCATACAGTTAAACATGACATGTTTAACCTGAAAAGAATATGCAGTGACATGTTTGACAACACAGCACTGGTTAGCCCACAGAGTCATTCGTATATTTCAGTGTATTAACAAAGTAGTACTGTGTTTTTAGGAAGGTAATTTGGATTATATACTGTATATATACAAAGACATTACATTGAATTGTTATGTACCATGTGATAACTGTTTGCCATGTGGTAGGTGGGCATGTTTAGCTGACAAACACACACTTTGCATGTTACTGTACTACTAGTATACATCAGGACATCTGAGGTGAGCGGCCCAAGGCTTACCCACACTCAATTACACACACACACACACACACACACACACACACACACACACTCACAGCCTCTGTTTATGTATGTACAGTATGTGCCATCCCATGTGTGTGTCTTTGTGATGTCTGATCCTACCCCCATTACCTGTAACACTCATTCGCATGTCAAGCATTGTAGCCACAAGTCATTTTGTGCAAGGGTTGTGCAAAATAAAGTACTGTGTAATGGCAGTGACTGCAGTCAGTCCCTGGTGATCTCCAATTGTGTTCTTGTGTGACCCAGCCATCACCTGGCCTGGCATGCAACATCATGATATGCCAGATAAGCCTTGGAGAATTCATATTATCTCTTACTGTCAAGGTTGTAAACAAGAAGGTTGATAAAAGCAACACAAATTATAAAACACACATCTGATATAAACTCTAGAAAAAAAACTTGTAGCGTTTAATTTAAAATGTGTTTTACAGTTCAGACAGCATTTGACACAAAGCTTTTGTGCCCTGTGGAAAATATCAGGGCGGTGTCTTGACCGGTAACTACTGCAGAGAACGGACTGCACTCTAAATTAAGTCTTATCTTTCATGGTTATCATCATAGATCTGATTAGTCCTGAAGTTTGTTCACCACTGTAAGCATGATACTTTACAACAAAAATTGTGTGGTTAAAATAAATACATTAATAAATCTGATTCAGATTAGAAGACCATCCATATGGTCATATACAGTCTTTCTGATTATGGACAACAGGGTTAATTCAGATGTTATGTGTATCTGTATATGTGTCAATTTCTAACCTATATTGTGATGCAATCCAAAGTATTTCATGAAACACATTTTATACCACATAATATAGTAACACCTATCTCTACAGTTGAATAACAAAACAATAAAACAGATTACTTCCAATTATGTTTACACATCATCAGCACTGCATCCAACAAGGCAGCAAACTTTTAGTGTATTCCAGTGGTTAAGCATGTGTTTCTAGATTAACAGGAACATATACGTTTCAAAACTCCCTTTATATTCTTTCAAAGTGAAACTCGTCAGTACTCCCTGAAACAACATGTGATATGGCCAAGCACATCTGACTATATGTATTAATTATATTTATTCAACTTATGTTTTAATGTACTATACAAAAGAGGTAATATTTGGTTGTTTGCATGAGAAAGTCTAAATATTCCTTAAATGTTATGTGGCATCCCAGCCACCCGACGTGGTGCCAAGGTCCGTCCACCAGGGGGCGCCATATATGAAGGACGCTATGTACCGGCTGCATTTCTCCAAGAGTGGAGGAACACCAGGTGTAGCCCATTCACCAATCAACTCCAACCCAGGGAGGAAGATAAATTCCTCCATTCCTCACAGGAAAAGCCCAGTGGGCCTGCTGGGAGCTGTCGGCTGAGGAAGTGGTGGACTACGCTGCGTTGAAGAAGGCTATTCTGAAACGCCTAGGATACAGCCTCCCTGCTAGAGCCCAGCAGTTCCACGCCTGGAGGTATGATGACAGCAGACCGGCACGGGCTCAGGTAGCTGCACTCCATCAGTTGACAAGGAAGTGGCTGTCAGAAGGTGACAGGCCCGATTACGTGGATCGAGTCGTCATGGACAAGTGCATCCGCTCATTGCCTACAGCGGCTAAAAAGTATGCAGCCGAAACCTGCCCCACCACAGTCGTTACACTGGTCGACCTGCTGGAAAACCATCAGGTCACAACGGAGATGATGAAAGCCACACAAGCATCTTCTCCCGCCAGCCAAAAGGGGTCCGCCACACGGCATGATGATGACGGTCGGGACAGACAGCCGGCAAACGGTAGCCTCAGGGATAGGCGTTGTTGTTTCGGCTGCAGAAAGGAGGGACTTCTCTTATACAACTGTCCGGACCGAGACTGTAGCATGCCGACAGCTGGGGGTTCCAGTCTCTATGTTATGTCTTGCTGGACAGTGTCTGCCCCCCGCGTGCTGGTCAAAGTCAACTCCCACGACACAGAGGCATTACTGGATAGTGGCAGCAGAGTGACTTTGATCCGAGCCCAGCTCGGGGGTAATCCGACTAAAGAGGAGATACAAGTAGCCTCTGTACATAGGGGTACACGCACGTACCCGGTGCGTACTGTGCTCATTCAGAGTCCCAGAGGAGCGGTACAAATGAAAGTTGGCGTGGTAGAAAACCTGCCCGTACCGGTACTGATCGGTCGGGACTGAGCCCTCTTCAGCCGGTACTGGACACCAGACGACCAAGCAGGCCCCCAAGCTCAGCCCCGACCAAAAGGCCAACCCAGGGCCAAGTGGTCTGGAGTCGCCCTGGCATCCGTGCCGGAATCAGAGTCGGATCACGGAGACGGAGCAACGGGACCAGAAGGCCAGGCAGCAGACGGAGAGATCACCGATACTGCCGACGAGGGAGCAGAATCCTACCCGCCTCACCTGTCCGATATAGCGTCATGAGAGACGTTCACAGAGTTCCCCCTCATCGAAGGCGGAGGGGAGGATTGACCTGGGCGGTTCGCCACGGCTCAACAGCGGGACCCCAACCTGGCACAGGTTCTACGCACGGTGCAGACCGTAGACGGCGTACCCCAGGCCGAGGTAAGAGCCACGCCCCCTCCTCTCTTTAGTATAAATGCGGGTCTGCTGTATCGGGTGGTGAGGGAATGGGATGAATTAATCAAACATATGTGTCCAAAGTATTGTTTTTATCCCACACCCACGAAATGGGGACTCATCCAGGCACCCAGAAAACCTATGACCGTCTACTAACAAGGTTTTTCTGGTCAAGAATAAAAAGGGCTGTGGAGGATTACTGTAGACAGTGTGCTGTCTGCCAGCTACACAGCCTTAAGGACCGGTACCGAAGCCCATTAATCCCCCTGCCTATTATTGAAATTCCGTTTTCTCGGATCGCTATGGATATAGTTGGACCTCTACCCAAATCAGCCAGGGGACACAAGTACATACTGTTATTAATGGACTATGCCACCAGATACCCAGAACCCATCCCGCTACGCACCGCGATGGCGAAACACATCAGTCGGGAAGTATTTTACATGTTCTCGAGGGTGGGGATAGCAGAGGCGATATTAACCGACCAAGGGACGTGCTTCATGTCCCGAATTATGGCTGATCTATGTAAATGACTAAAGGTGACGCAATTGAAGACCTCTGTGTATCATCCCCAGACCGACAGCCTCGAGCGAGGAAGTCCGGAAAATGCTGACACTAAGGGTCATTGAAGAATCCCAGAGTGCATGGTCCAGCCCGATCGTCCTTGTGCCAAATCCAGACCACACCCTCCACTTCTGCAACGACTTTAGGAAGTTAAACGAAAAGGTTTGACGCCTATCCGATGCCTCGAGTCGATGAACTCATCAAACGGCTGGGGCCGGCCAGATTCGTTAGCATGCTGGATCTGACGAAGGGGTACTGGCAGATTCCCTTGACACAAGCAGCAAAAGAGAAGACTGCGTTCTCTACCCCTGATGGTCTGTACAAGTATACGATCCTGCCGTTTGGACTGCATGGTGCCCCGGCTACCTTTCAGAGGTTAATCGACCGTATCTTGCGACCCCACCGGGCCTTTGCCGCAGCCTACATCGACGACATCGTCATCCACAGCGGGGACTGGTATCAGCATCTGCGACACCTTCGCACGGTGCTGCAAGTTCTGCGGGTAGCGGGACTGGTTGCTAACCCCAAGAAATGTCACTTGGGTCTCCAGGAATAGGAATACCTGGGACACACGATCGGTCGGGGCCTAGTGAAAACACAGACCCAGAAAATGGACAGCATCCGGGACTGGCCAAGACCGGCCACCAAGGTCCGTACGTTCCTATGGCTAGCCGGATATTATCGGCAGTTTATCTCCAACTACGCCGACATTGCGGCTCCCCTTACAGAGCTCACGCAGGCAAGGAGACCTCACCAGGTGGTCTGGGACGACAAGGCAAGGGCAGCCTTCGACGGCCTCCGGTTGGCTCTGAGCTCAGAGCCGGTCCTGACCGAGCTCGACTTCGGACGTCACTTCATTCTGCACACAGACGCATTCGAATCAGGGCTGGGGGCTGTACTGTCGCAATTGATCGACGGGGAGGAGAACCTCGTCACTTATGTCAGTCGTCGTCTTCTGTCTCACGAACGAAACTACGCCACAGTGGAAAAGGAGTGCCTGGCAATCAAGTGGGCCGTCACCAAACTCCGGTGTTACCTGACCGGTAGGAGGTTCACTCTGGTGACGGACCACGCTCCTCTCAAATGGATGTTCACAAATAAGGAAAAGAATGCCAGGGTCACGAGGTGGTTCCTCGATCTGCAGGACTTCTCGTTCACAGTGGACCACCGTCCTGGTCGGCTGCATGGCATGTCCCGGAAAACTGAGGGCCTATGGGCTGATGCTCCCTGCCCTGGCATGGAGCTGCGGGGGGGGGCGATGTGTGGCATCCCAGCCACCCGACGCGATGCCAAGGTCCGTCCACCAGGGGGCGCCATATATGAAGGACGCTATGTACCGGCTGCATTCCTCCAAGAGTGGAGGAACACCAGGTGTAGCCCATTCACCAATCAACTCCAACCCAGGGAGGAAGATAAAAGAACCACACACCAGATGATTGGGAGAGAGCAAGTGGGGAGGTTAGTAGGCTACTCTCTGAAACCCGGTGGTATATGGTATATGGTATATGTTAGATGTGGAGACGAGGTTGTATGAGGACGGATATTCTGGCATTAGGACCCTGGACTGGATTGATCGGATTTGTTGTGGATTGCCCTTATCTGATACGTTCTCCTGTTCTTATCCGTTTCTCAGTGACCCAGGACAGACGATCCTATCCAGCCCAAAGGAGGAACACCGTCTATGCCATTTTGTTACCAATCCTTTCAGCAAATAAACCCCTCAAATGTGCCGCTTTGCCTCAGGTGTCCTTTCTAGCCCTACGGGGTATCACAATACATATACAACTATACATCTATACATACATACATGCATGCATACATACAGTGTCAAATAGTAAACTAATGCTCAGTTATTCCAGAGCAGCAGGCCAAAAATCTCACTTTATATTGATTTTGTAAGTGGCAAAAGGTAATGCCACCTCAGGCTCGTTGGCTGGACTGAGGACTTGATCTGTGACTTTGCGAAGGGAAAATCTAGAAAGAAGAATTTATAAACGTAAGTGCTATTATGCTATGCTAGTAGGCTCATAATCTATTTTGATTGTGTGATCAAATAATTACCATATAATTCTATTTTGCTGAGTATATTTGCTGTTTGCATAACATGCGTATTGCATAATTATGGTATGATACTGCATGATATATAGTGGTGCGGCTTAGCTAAAAATTTCATAATTGTGCATTTTTTCATAAAATCATATAATTTGGTACACTTGTAGAGAACGGCATTCCAACAAAATATGGATATTGAGCCATTGCAAATTTTTTATATATCGCCCATGGCAACCGTTTTTCAAAATGGCAGCCAGTTTTAGATT
>JAODTR010016279.1:8985-26224 GCA_025399935.1 Amblyopsis rosae
CATGTACCAGACGCAGTATTCAGTACGCAGTTACATGTACCAGATGCAGTATTCAGTACTCAGTTACATGTACCAGATGCAGTATTCAGGGCCTCACATCTGATCGTCTCCACAGAAACCACAGACACAGACATCATCACTACAGAAATCATCAAGCGAAGAGACGTGGGGCCTTTCGGCATCCGCTCGGAATACTGCATCAGGAAGATAATCTGCCCCCTGCACAACAGAGAGACTCCCAAAGGTAAGGGAAGTAAGTGCAGCACGCATTGAAAGGCCGTCGTAGCCTGAGAGAGAGAGACAGAACTCCTTAACGTGCCTCCTTTCCCCCTGGCTAATGATGAAGCAGAGACCCCCACGCCCCAGAGGAAAGGCCTGCGCTCCAGCGCCTTGAGGCCCAAGAAACCCGAGCCCACCAAGCTGACCGGCCCCATCGCCGTGGAGACCTGGGTGGCTGAGGAGGAGCTGGAGCTGTGGGAGATCAGGGCCTTCGCAGAGAGGTGAGCGACACCTACAAGACGACATGCAGACAACTTGGCTCGCTTAAATTCCTTGGTCCTGCAGAATGCACACACCGTATGTGTTTAAGTGGCGTGTACCATGTGCATATGCAGGCTAGTTTGACAACGTTTACTCTGTCCTCTGTGCTGCAGGGTGGAGAAGGACCCGTCTAAGGTGGGCAGCACCCTGAAGACTGCAGAAGACGTCAAGGCTCATCTCGAGGCTCAGCTGAAACAGGCCAGACTGGCTGCCCAGCAGGTACATTGACCAGGGCATGTACACAGAAACACACGTGTCCACAGCTGGGTCGGAATGGAGCACTTTATAGCTTGAGGACGTGTGATTCGTTCTGTAGCCTAATTTAACAGCTCAAGCTCAACGTCACCTAGTTTCTGATTGGATTAGGAACCTTGCAGCAGTGTTCCCCGCGATATACATATTAAAAAGGCACTGCATTCTTTGCTCTGCTGTGTCTTCAGAAACGCCTCGAACAGAAGCCCACTGCTACAACGGCCATGTCCTCCACCACCCCCACGTCCTCTTGCAGCACCAGTACCACTCCCACTACAGGCCAGAGGGCCGGCCAGGTGCCCCCCAGTGCCAAGATGGCGCTGGCCTCCAAGCTGAACACACCAGTATCCTTCCAGCAGGACAAGAATTTTCATCAGTCATTTGCCTCGTGGGTCAAGCAGGGCCAGAGCAACAACAACGGCGTCACAGGTGAGGGCCTGGACTACTGGGTAGACATTATAAGAGTGCATTATTTGGTGGCGTTGGGTCCATGTGTTCATGTCAACATTTGCGTTTGAGAGAGAAGTTACATTGGCCCAAGAGTTTATTGTGGTTTACAAACTTTCATTGCTGTTCCACATTCTTTAAAATTAAACTTTTTTCTTTTATTTCTGGCAGTCTGTAAGATCTGGTGTCGGTGCCTGTTTTAGACAGTATTTCATGCAACACACTAGGGCCGCTCGATTATGGACATATTCCTAATCACAATAACTTTGGTCCATATTAAAATCACGATTATATAACACGATTACTCATTGACCCCTGGAAAGATGATGCTGTTACTGCAGTTATAAAACAATGAAACCATGAAAACTGCTTCAACTGTGAGCTTGGCCTGTTCATCTCTCACTTTAACCCTGGTAGGATTGTTGTCATTCAGAACACAAGACAAGAGTTTACTTGCAAAACATAATGTGCAAAATAATCGTTTATACGTTTATATATATATAGTAATTGTTAGGATACAAAATTAAAATACACAAGTCAATTTGGCAAATTCCATAGCCATGCGTCATAGAGTAGAGTTTGTTTAAATTTGTTCTCCTCCAATCTATGAAATCTTTCATTACTACAACATTCGTAAAAATGTGTTCTGCCTTCTAGCAATTAAATACCATTACTTTTTTGTTGACCATTTTGATGCTCCCATAATATATATTTATATATATAATTTTTTATGCCCATATATTTATCTTCATTACCCATTTTGGTGGGAAATACTGTTGGTTCTGGGGCCAGTGGGGTCCAGTTTTTATATTTATAGTATTACATTTTTCAAAGAAGAAGAAAGCGCCGCCAAGTACAGTATAGAGCCCGAAATGCCTTCATCAAAGTAGCATCCCCATAATTGTCCCACTAAGGGGAAACCCCCCACTAAGGGGAAACCCCCAGTGGCCTGTTGTGGTGGCCACCTCTGGCTGTGCATGACTGCAGCTGGCCTGGTGTGTGTTGCAGCGGGCGCTGTGGCCACCGCGGTTAGCAGTGGCAGCACCACCAGCACCGCCACGTCAGGGCAAACCTACCAGCTCACTGGCAGCTCTGTGACTGTGGCTGGCCAGGTCCTCGCCACCAAGCTACCTCTGCCAGCTAACAGCAAGATTGTCACGCTCAGCATGCCCGACGCGCAAGGAGGTAGGGAGAAAGGACCTTATTCGGATTGGTCTGCTGGTGAATTAGGCCTGCCGCATTAGTTGAGACAAGGTGGCATTTTCAACTGTGCAATATCTTTTTTCTTTTTTTATAAATAAGTCACATGTAATATATAATATTATATATTATCATATTATATATATATATATATATATATATATATATATATATATATATGTGCACACACACACACACAGCACCTACAAACTGGAGAAAAACATTTTTTTTATACATATAAAAAAGCTTTTTCTCCAGTTTGTAGGTGCTTTGTTTTGGGTTTACTGTTGACAACCTTTTGCTATGTTTTCATGCAGAAGGATGTCTCCAATCTAAAGCAATGTTTCTGTGTCCCGTCAACAGGTGTCCAGCAGAAAGTCGTGGGCATTTTTCCCTCGGGCCCTCCTGCCAATCTCCGCACCTACAGCACATTACACCCCACCACTGGCAACATCAACCTCAGAGCCAGCACAGCATCCAGCCCTCAACAACAGGTAGAGATGCAGCTACATTATTTACACGTTGTTCATTTATGCACCTTTGTATGCTGTGATAAAGATACTGTATATTGGGTATGGGTTTACTGTTACTATTGCTTGCTATTTGTCTTTTGTGTCTTATTAAAATGTTCGCCGAAATAAAACCTTGAACATTAATTAAGACTACTTCAAACTCTGATCGACCCATCCGCCATTCCTTCTCTCTGATTGGCTATTTTTGTTGTTTTGTTACGGGATGATCAGATGGTTGGTTACGACGAGACAGCTCAGGGTCAGAAAGCCAATCAGAGAGAGAGTGGACATGTGTGTCTAACTCGACGCAGACAGCGGGGGGGGGAAGAGAGAGAGAGAGAGAGAGAGAGAGAGAAAAGTGATTTATTGTTTGCCTATTTTAATTCAAACCTTTACCCGGACAGTCTCTGAGGTTTAGTCGCTAAACGGAAACTCTACCTGCAGGTGTTAATTTGGGACCCTAATTGTACCTTGACGTTTTCTTCCTGTCCCAGACCGTCACAGTAGCGGGACAGATGCAGCAGACTGTCCAGGTGACAATTGGTACGACAGCAGCCAAGAGCACAGTGGTGACACATCAAGGTATGTCTGCTTGCATGTCTTAGACCCTTGTATTTGATGTGGATTCATCTTCGGTGAACATGTACCGTGCAACTGACCCATCAGTGATTGCTTTGAGTTACTTGGTTAGCGTTAGCATGTACAGCCTGGCCCATCTACCTCTTTTGAACTGACGCTTTCCCCATCCAGCCCAGCCCGCATCATCAGCCACCGCCAGCTCCACGCAGAATGGCTCAGGCCAGAGTGCCGTGGGCGCGGCTACCCCGGGAACAGGCCAGTCCGCCGCAGCTCCACCCCTGTCTTCCCAGAGCAGCCGACCACAGCAGGGCCAGGTTAAGCTGACCATGGCCCAGCTCATGCAGCTAACGCAGGGGGCTCAGGTAAGCCTGCACCACTGCTCTTCACAGGAAAGTACTGGAGAGGCAGGGAAGTTGACAGTGTTTTGGGTGGAATCATGCGATATCAGGGAATTGTTTAAATTGTACTTGTTGAACGTTACTGGGCGTGATTGTACAAATATTCAACAAATATAGAAATAATTGCTCTTCTTGTTTACAGTGGTAGTAGTACCTATATGAAAATCACCACATTCATTTTCAGTTTGTTTATCTTTGCCATGCTGTCACACAGACATTGTTTTGGTGGCCGTTCATTATAGGTAATGAAAATTCAGAGTTTTTAGTCAGTGAAAGTAAGTTAGCCTTTCTCCTTGTGTTTCTCTGGTGGCTAACATTGTTCTGTTACCTGCCCAGGGGGGTAACCCAGGTCTGACGGTAGTGATCCAAGGCCAGGGCCAGACCCAAGGCCAGCTGCAGATCATTCCCCAGGGGGTGACCGTGATCCCAGGGCCTGGACAGCAGCTCATGCAAGCGGCCATGCCAAACGGTGACGTCCAGCGCTTCCTGTTCACCCCCATGCCCCCCGCGTCGCCAGCCTCAGCCCCTCTAAGCGCCCAGAGCCCCATGTCGGGGATGTCCCCCGCACCGGCCCACGCCCCTACAGCTGTGTCCACGCCCTTGCCCGCTCACACCCTGGCGCAGGCAGCACCTTCTGCCCCGGCTCCCCCTCAAACCCAAGCGGCTTCCCCGGCCGCAACGCAAGCCAAGCTGGCTTTGCCGGCCTCGGCCCCCGTGTCCGTGCAGAGCCAGGGAGCAGCCCCCATTCCCCCCCCGGCGTTCATTTCGTCCTCGGGCGTGGCCCAAGTGCAAGGTTTTGCTTTCGCCCCGGTCTCGACCCCAGTGCAAAGCCAGGCTCCTGCGTGCGCGGCGACGCCCCCAACCCACGTGTCGGTGCCCGTCGCGTCCCAGTCCCAGGCGACGCACGTCTTCGCCCCGGCGTCTTTCACCGCGCTGGCGTCGGCCCAAATGCACATCGGGACTCCTCCCTCGGCCGCAGCACAGTCCCCGGTCGGCGTGAAAACGTCGGCCCCCGGCCCCGCCGAGGGTCCCGCACCCGGCCACATCCCGCTGACGTCAGCCGTCGTCACCGTGTCCTCTCCCGCCTACATCACGCTCCCTTCCCCGGCCCATGGCGTCATCCATAAAACAATGTCTGCGGTGGTCACACCAGTCACCGCCACCGCCACCACACCTTCGGTGCCAGGTAAGAACTCTGCCCCCTGACCGCTAACATCGTACACGCTACCTATGCATCTGTGTGTTAACTGTCTCTCTCCCCCCCACCCCCACCCCCTTCCTGTAGCTCTGATGCCCAGAGCGACTCAGCCTATGGGCTGGACACCGGCCTACTCCCAAGCCCAGGCTCCCGTTCAGCCGGCCCAGCAGGCCGCAGCCCCGGTACAGTCCCCCGCCCTGGCGCACGCGTCTGCGCTAGCTAGCGTGCCCGCCGCTTGCCCGGCCCTCGTGCCCACGGCGGTCTCCCAGGGGGCAGCCGCGTCCACGCAACAGGCGTGCCAGATGCCGGTGCAGGTCCACGTGAAGACCACCTGCCTGCCGGCGTCCTCCATCGTCAGCACAGTGAGAGCGAGCCAGCCCCAGCTGCAGCTGCAGTCCCAGGGCCAAGCCCCTTACCAGGCCCACATTCAGCTGCAGCCACAGCCTCAAGGCCAGGTGCGGGCACAGGTTCAGATACAGCCCCAGCAGGTCCCACACATGCAGGCCCAGGTGCAGGCCCAGGTTCACCCGCAGGTCAGGGTGCAGTTTCAGCCACAGGCGCAGATCCTCCCACAGGGCCAGCAGGCGCCTCAGGGTCAGATTCAACCTCAGGTACAGCCCCAGCTGCAGGCCAGGATACAGCCGCAGTACCACCCGCAGGTGCAGGTTCAGTTCCACCCGCAGGCCCAGCAGCAGACCCAGGCGCAGCCACAAGCCCAGCCTCAGGCTCATTCTCAGGCCCACGCTCACCTGCAGCCACAGCAGCAGGTCCAAGTTCAGTTCCAGCAGCAGCAGCAGCAGCCCCAGGTCCAGGCTCAGCCCCAGGCCAAGGTCCAAGTCCAGTTCCAGCCCCAGAGCCCCAGCCAGCTCCAGGTGCAGTCCCCCATCAGGCACCAGCTCATCACAGTCCCCGGCCTGCAGCAGCCGGTGCAGCTGCTGTCCGCCCTGCCGCCGCACGTGGCGGCGCAGATCCAAGCCCAGATCCAGGCTCAGGCCCAGCAGCAAGGGGGCGTGGTCCCCCAGCAGATCAAGCTGCAGCTGCCCATCCAGATCCAGTCGTCGGGGGGCCAGGTGCAGACCCACCAGCTGCAGAACGTGGTGACCATCCAGGCGCCGGCCGCCGTCCAGGAGCAGATCCACAGGATACAGCACCAACCGCAGCCAAAGAAGAAGAAGCAGGAAACCAAACGGGAGCAGAAGGACCACACCCCGAAGACCACCAGCTGTGGGGACGGCATCCAGAGACAGGTAAGACGCCCCCCCCCCGCTCCCTCCCTCACACACACACGTCTTCATCACACTTCATCACCTCCGTGTCGTTCACCTTCAGGCCACGGCGAAGCAGAACGTCGCGGCCGAGCAGCTGAAGCTGAGGAAGTCCCTGGCCGCCGCAGAGCGGGAGGAGAACCAGAGGTTGGCACGACGACGCCGCCCTCTCTCGTCTGTCATCCTCCAGGGGAGCGTTGGGGAAACATGTTCTCACGCCCGTCGTCTTTTATTCTCCCCCCGCGCAGGATGATCGTGTGCAACCAGGTGATGAAGTACATCCTGGACAAGATGGAGAAGGACGAGAAGCAGGCGGCGAGGAGGCGCAAGAAGGAGGAGGTGGTGGAGCAGAAGCGCTCCAAGCAGAACGCCACCAAGCTCACGGCGCTGCTGTACAAGCACAAGGAGCAGCTGAAGGCAGAGATCCTCAAGAAGCGCGCCCTGCTGGACAAAGAGCTGCAGCTGCAAGTGCAGGTCGGTGTGCCGGTGTCGCACCTGTCCCAGGTGATCTCTGTGCTGGCCCCGCACCCCCCCACGTAACCCCCCCCCCCCCCTTGCTCTTTCAGGAGGAGCTAAGGCGGGACATAGCCAGGCTCCAGAGGGAGAAGGAGAAGGCCCGAGCTGCCATCACCCAGGCAGCAGCCGCCGCCGCCGCCGCCAAGTCTGCAGTCCCCTCCCCCCACTCCTCCCACGCGGTGACCTCCCCCCCATCCTCCTCCTCCTCTGCCGCCGCCTCCTTGTCGTCGCACAAGCGCAAGAGGGACGAGGAGCGGGACAAGGACAAGCACCGCGACCGGGAGCGGCACCGCGACAAGGAGAAGAAGCGGGATAGGGAGAAGGAGAGGGAGAAGGAGAGGGAGGCGCACAGGGACAAAGAGAAGGAGCGGGACAGACACAGGGAGAAGGAGCGAGAGGTGGACAGGGACCCGGCCTCGTCGAAACACAAGAAGAGGAAGACCATGTCGACTACCTCCAAGGACCACAAGAAGGACACCAAGCTCTATTGCATCTGCAAGACGCCCTACGACGAGTCCAAGTAGGTTGATTTGCTTGAGGACATACGCCTTGTACACGGTGGCCTTTCCACTCTGCCTGCCTGCCTGCTGAAAGCCCTGTTCTCCTGTTGGGAATCGACATATTGTATTTACATGCATGCAAACGTATTCGCACGTATAATGCCGGACTATTTGATCTTTCCTAAATTTATCATGGCCATGAACTATGCAAATATTCAAGAAATGAGTTGTGTGCAATTGGGCAATGGCCGTCAAATAATATAAGTTGTCCTTTTATTAATCCCCCCAAGGGGGATTAATAAAAGGTGTTAGAGCACCTTGCAGTCTTGATCGCATAGGAGGTCATGTTAGAGTGGCCACGAATTGCCCTGGAATGTAAACCACGGCCCTAATGGAACCAAACGGTGGTTTTGCCTTAGGTTCTACATCGGATGTGACCTGTGCTCCAACTGGTTCCATGGCGCATGTGTCGGCATCACCGAGAAAGAGGCCAAGAAGCTGGAGGACTTTGTGTGCAACGACTGTAAACGTGGCCAGGAGGGGGGCAGCACCGAAGAGCTGTATTGCATCTGCCGGACACCTTACGATGAAACGCAGTACGGCCCATTTGATATTATGTCCTTCATCTGCAAATCCTTTACTGAAAACAAAAGTACTCACATTTTTCCAGTAAAAGCACAATTCTGATAGGTGTACATTTTGTCTACTCGAAGGCTAATTTTATCTCGTTTTGACCGGCCGCTGTGGTTAAATCTTGACATTTTCTCTCCCAGGTTTTACATTGGCTGTGACCGCTGCCAAAACTGGTACCATGGGCGCTGTGTGGGCATCCTGCAGAGTGAGGCCAACCACATAGATGTGTACGTGTGCCCGCAGTGTCAGTCAACGGAAGACGCCATGACGGTCCTCACGCCGCTGACCGACAAAGACTACGAGGGGTTGAAAAGAATACTACGTTCATTACAGGTATGGGATGGTCCTACCAGTGCCGTAATGAATGCCATAATAAATGGTATACATTTACATACAGCTCTTGAGACACAGGGGAATTGGCTTGCCCAAGTATTAATTATGTATATAAGGTGGATGTTTGTACACTTGCTTTGTCGATTTCAACAGTCTCACAAAATGGCATGGCCTTTCCTTGAGCCGGTGGATCCGAACGACGCTCCAGATTATTACCGTGTGATCAAGGAGCCGATGGGTAAGAGCAGATCCTCCATCATGGCTAGAATGCACACCTGAATCTGTGCGAAAGCCAAGCATTTAAAATTTAGTACATTTGCAAGATTTTCAATACCCATCGTTGAACTATCCTTGATATACTAAGTTATGGTTAATATAAAGAAAAATTAATATAATGTATATGTGGTTATTGTATTGTAGAGAAATGGAAGATAATATGGTATTACCGTTTCCTTGTAGACTTTTCCACAATGGATAGCCAATTGCAAAAGCGGCATTACCATAAGCTTACGGAGTTTGTGGCAGACGTGACCAAAATCTTTGACAACTGCCGCTACTACAACCCCAACGATTCACCCTTCTTTCAGTGTGCTGAGGTCTTGGAAGGCTTCTTTGTGCAGAAGCTTAAAGGTTTCAAAGCGAGCAGGTAATGTTAAGGCCTCCTTTGCTAGTGGCTGTGCTCCTGTATGACCTCCCAACTTTCTCTGTCACCTCTAAGACTATGGCTGTGGTCTACATTGGCTGACTCAATCATTCTGTCATTACATTTTCAGTTTAGCCTGCTGTGATGAGCCTATAATTTAAAGTTTTGGTTTGTTTGACTTTTACGTGTTTTTCATAATTCAGCATCTGTCACAACTGGTCTTTCATGAAGTTGGTGATCTGTACTGTATATAGTCATGCATTTGTTTTTGTTTTTTTCCCCCTGTATGTGTTATATACAGTATACTGTAGAGTTACTAGTTTGTTGGTTGTTTCTCCACCTTACTAAAACCAACAGATCTGACTAGTTTAGGCTTTTCTTTTCACAAGCATTGCCAGATTTGGAACTTCACGTCTGTATCGTGCATCACCTTGCATTTTTGCCTGATCACCTGTGTTGCATGCCTTTTATTCATTCCATCCCATTCTCTCTTTCTTACAGATTATCAGATTCATAAGTCGGCCATTGTAGCTGGAGTCTTGAGATGGATGCTGGGGTCTCATAGTAAAATTCATGGAAATCTGCTGTTTCATAAATGGCAGATAATTTTTGATTTAGGTTGAATTAATACATCTACATACCTGCTACCAAAATTAATCATATACAGTTCTAGATAATAGAATACACTTGTAAATTCAGAAATCAATGCAGCAGCCATGTTTACGTGTTTCTAAAGTAATTGAGGGATATGCATATGCTTAATTATTTTCTTTTATCAGTTCACACTTGTTGGCCATAACATGCGAGCCATAGCAGTAGCTAAGAGATTACAGCAGTGTGTGTTTAGTTATTTTATTTTATTTATTGTTGCTGATAACAATCTGAGTTTAATAGGTTAGTATGTTATTGTGACCTATGTAAAGCTGTATATTTTATCATGGATACATATATATCTGAGGTTTTGTATGTTACATCCTCGTGTCATTTGTTTCTCAATGTTCAAGGGGCTCTAAGTTAATATACTTTTAATAATATGCAACATTTGGAGGTATATAACTTTGTAATTGTTTGCGTGTTTTAAATAATTGTAAAAGTGAAATCCTTTCATAAAGGAATATTTTTTATGGTTCATAGTCAAAGTTCAAAGAGAGAAAAAACCTGGTATTATTCCTTGTTTTATCTAATTTTATAATTGTCAAGGAATTTTTCAACAATAATAATTATAATAATAATAATAATAATAATAATAAAAGCATTCCCGGAAAATTACATGAACATGGCTGCAGTAACATCTGCCGACCCCTTTGCATCCACTTTTGTGTCATTGCTTTGTTCATTGAATTGTTAGAATTAAAGTTTCTGACAATATGAACATCTAAAGAAATGCACAGGGTTCTTAACTGACCCATCTCTCCACATTCCATAGGTCTCATAACAACAAGCTACAGTCCTCTTCAGCCTCATAGAAAGCACCACACATTGCTCAAATAAAATTAATGCACTTGCCAAGAAAATGGCTTTTACTGAACAGTAAACCTTTTTGGGTGGCAGAGTGCCTCATCCTGTGCTTTGGAACAGCAACTCCCTAAAGACTGTCAATACAAGCTGCAGTGCTGCTGCTTCCACAGAACTGTAGGATGGGCCTTCCTTCCTTCTCAGTCCCAATTAAGAGGACCTTTCCGGCCTGTTTTGGCAGTGGGAGTATTGAGGAGTGTTCCAAAAAAAAAGGCATTTCAGAAGAAAGTTTACCTCTGAGAAAAGACTCCTAAGGAGCTCTCACATTTCCATGTACTTTATTTTTTGATTCAAACCGGCTATCACGTTTTTGCCCGTTGAAAAGATCAGACCATTATCATGGTCATCATGACTAAGGAAAAGTAGGATTTTGCATACTGAATCACGCTAGCTGAGTTTTACTGAGCGTAATGTATCAGATGTTTTGTGTCTGAACTCAAAGTGGAGTGACTTCCTTCCAATTTCAACTCATTGCTTTGTTTAAATTGGCATGGAAGACTTGGATCTCAACATGACCTGTTTGGACATAATGTAGTTTGGTCAAGATTCTGTAGCCTACTGAAACCAATAGGCTTTTATAATTGGTTTGCTCTTCATTAATGGCTGAATGGGAAGACTTAAACATGTATTTGAAGGTATCATGTCCTGTTTGTAAAAATGTGTCAGATTTTGACTTTTCTTTTTCTTATTTTGTATTACGGCTGAAGAAATATTGATGTATATGAAACATAATAAACGGATAAACTTCCACTTTATCTATTCCCTTTGGTGCATAACTTTTTTGCATCATGACACATTTAATGTGTATGGCTATTAGTCATGTAGAAGCAATTATGTTTTGCTTGAATAAATTAATTAATTTGGAATAATATAATGTAATTATTAAAATGCAATAACTTTATGATTAGTTCACTCACTGTTCTTATAATCTGCTAAATGGTAAATGCCATAAATGTGAATGTTGGACGAACGTCAGACAGACCAAAGACCAATGAAATCACGTTCAAAAACAAACACCAGAACGAAAGACCAATGAAATCACTTTTAAAACACAACTAGGAGTCTAAATGGTTTCCTAAGACCCCGTTGTACTCTCGCGATAGTAGGCATGTGACAACACTTCCTGTGCGCTTTGTGATTTTTCAAAAAAGCCCAATGAGTGGAAGCAGTCAGATGCTTTCCCTTGAACAGCCCAATCAGCGAGCTTTGCTCCAGAAGTTTAAAGGTCTGAACAGCCCTTTCTATACCAGACATCTTTTCACCACGAACAAGGTAAGGTTTAGCACATTTTTTAAATAATTTATTTGATTTCCAATAAATTACCTACAATTTTGATGTTTCCCCCCCTTTACATGCTTGAAGTGTACGTTCTCTGCAAATTGTGTAGCCTGTTTAGTTTTTTGTCATTATGTAGTTTGACGTTTTTAGGTTTGCATGTCGGCATGTTTAAACGTGGGTTGACGTTTCAATTGTTTTAGGAATAATACCAGAATCCTTCGACTTCCCTGTTGATTAAAACATTCCAATTGGTTTGAAATGTCTGAGAATACCGCACGTCTGACTCAGTTCAAGAACAAGGGCAAAGATGTCAATGTGAGTTCACTTTTCAACTGGTATACCGGTACCGTACAGTGCAAATGTAAGAGCATGCTTCAAGACTCATTTGGCGAGCCATATCTTCACTTTCATTTGTGCTTTTAATTTATTCACGAAGGAGCTTCGACGCAGGAGAGTCGAAGTGAATGTAGAACTTCGTAAAGCAAAAAAGGATGACCAGATTTTCAAAAGAAGGAATGTATCTATTTTTCCTGATGAAGCAACCTCTCCTCTTCAAGAGAAGAGCCAGAATAGTCAGGTAGGCAGTCATTATATGATGACTATGTATCGCTAATCTAATATTATGTCCTGTAATGCCCCATGTTATGTTTCATGTACAGACCACCAGACAATGGACAGTTGAAGAGATTCTGGTTGGAGTAAATGGCACCAATCTTGAGTCCCAGCTCCAGGCTACTCAAGCTGCTAGGTAATATTGGTGACGTGTGTGTGCGCACATTTCATTCAAGTTGATTTATGCCCTTATTGAAATCACTAACAGCTCAGCTGGTTCCAATACATTTTAAACAAAAACAGCCCCTAACACTAATAACCTGTTATTATTCAAATTGCTTAAAGACAATTATAGCATTGGGAGAGGTGGCTTTTCTTTTTCTATTATAAACGCAGATGAGTATGTACACAGTAGTGTTAAACACGGATTGTTCTGTCATGTTTACTGCAGGAAACTACTGTCACGTGAGAAGCATCCACCCATTAACAACATTATAAGTGCTGGGCTTATCCCCAAGTTTGTTGCCTTCCTGGGGGTGGTGGATTCTCCTCCCATCCAGTTCGAGGCCGCCTGGGCTTTAACCAACATTGCCTCTGGCACATCAGAGCAGACAGCCGCCGTTGTGGCAGGCGGGGCCATTCCTGCTTTCATCAGCCTCATCACATCCCCCCACCCACACATCAGCGAGCAAGCTGTCTGGGCCCTTGGCAACATTGCTGGTAAATCTTTTGAGAAAGTGCAAGAGCGTTGTTTCTCTTCCTAATGCACAAGGACGTCTTTAGCGACGATTGCACGTTTAACATTGTACATGTTATTTGTTCAGGTGATGGATCCGCCCTCAGGGATACGGTCATAAAGCATGGAGCCGTGGGCCCTCTACTTAGCCTGCTAGCCGTCCCCGACCTCTCTGTGTTTACTGTAAGTAAAGGATGTGAACCACAGAGCTCCATGAAACTATTTAATTCACTTATATTAATAGTGTGTTTGTCCATCTACTTCCTGACTTCTTCACTTCCTACCTAGATGTGGATTGGATGCGCTGGTTCAAATTTGAACCAGTGCTATTCATCTTGGTTGCCACTAGGGGGTGCTATAATGTTAGTTAATTTAAATATTTCTTTTTGTTCTCACTCCTTCCCCCTGTTCCCCCATGTGCGCAGTCTGGCTACTTGAGAAATGTTACCTGGACTCTGTCAAACCTCTGCCGCAACAAGAACCCTTCCCCTCCTCTGACGGCAGTGCAAGAGATCCTTCCAACTATCATCCAGCTCCTTCACCATAATGACAAGGAGGTGCTGGCTGATACCTGCTGGGCTGTGTCCTACCTGACAGACGGCTCCAATGATCGCATAGAACTGGTAGTCCAGACCGGCCTGGTTCAACGTCTGGTGCAGCTGCTTGGCTCTGGAGAGCTGTCTGTTGTGGTATGTAACAAAACATGGTTATCCTGTGTGAGTTGTAGTTATGTTGTGTGGGTTTAAAAACTACATTTTTTTTTATGTCAATGTAAAATCTGTCATTACAAGCTTTATGTTTTTATCATTGTCATCAAATGTATACACTTGGCCTCAATCATTTTGACATGGCTCTGATTTTTACAAAAAAAATGCCACTACACAACCATAGAAATGTGAATTTTTCGTACAATTCAGTGAATCTGATGCTTCCAATTAGACAAAACACTTGTACGGCATCAGACTAGCCAGTAATTGCATGGTTTTACTTGAAGATGTGTTTAACCCTTGTCACTTTTGCATCCACACCTAAGTTGAGCATCAGCAGGGCTACTTAATTTTGACATGAAGAAGCTAGCAATCAGGCTGATGGTCTGCTTATTTTCACATTTGCAGTTTTTTCTCTAATTCAGTTCATCTTGCTTTCAGACACCCTCTCTGCGTGCTATTGGTAATATTGTGACTGGTACGGATGAGCAGACCCAAGCAGTTCTGGACTCAGGTGCCCTTGCCATGTTTCCCCATCTGCTGCGCCACCAGAAGGGCAACATCCAGAAGGAGGCATCCTGGACACTGTCAAACATCACTGCAGGCAGAGAGTCTCAGATCCAGGAGGTCATCAATGCAGGCCTGGTTCCACACCTGGTTGAAGTGCTTCGACGAGTATGTGTTGGATTTTCGAAAGTCTGTCGCACTTAAAATGTTGACATGGTTTGACTGTTGCATTTTCTGTTTTTATTACCCCAGGGTGATTACAAAACTCAAAAAGAAGCTGTGTGGGCCATTACAAACTTCACCAGCGGGGGCACTGTTGAACAAGTTGTCTACCTTGTTCAAGCAAATGTGCTGGAGCCTCTCCTAAATCTACTATCAACCAAGGACAGCAAAACTATCCTAGTCATCTTGGATGCAATCACAAACATCTTCCTGGTGGGCACACACTGCAATTCGCCCATGCTTAATTAATGCTCTTATATGCCATGTTTTTATTTTGACACATTATCACATCTGTTAGGCTGGAGATAAGATTGGTGAATCAGAAAAGCTGTGCCTTATGATTGAAGAATGTGGTGGTTTGGACCGGCTTGAGGCTCTGCAGTCTCACGAAAATGAGATGGTTTACAAAGCTTCTCTCAAACTAATAGAAAAATATTTCTCAGGAGAGGTATGTTTCTGTTTCTTTGTTAGTGTCTAATTGTAAATTTTGATTGCGTTTAACTTTATTTTTGTATTTTACTTAAAAGGAGGAAGAAGTCCAGTGTGTAGCCCCAGAAGCTACCAATGATGGTTATGCATTCCAGATCAGTGAAAATGAAAGCACTTTCAATTTCTAAATTCCTCTTTCAGCAGGCTTGCTGCTAATGTTTGTCCTTGTTTATGTTTATGATGGAACTGTCCTGTTTTGTATGTAATGTTCATACTGTTTTAATTATGTGACTGTAAATAAAGTCTTGATTATGAACATTTTCTTTTTTTTTTTGTTATCTATGCTTGCCAATTGGTGTTTGGGTGATTTTACAGTAAGGACACAAATATACTTTAGTGAGCATGATCCTGTGTGGTGGGAAAATGTATGTAAATGAACCACTCCGGTAAAACTTTTTAAATTTCACATTGCTAACATTACGAATTACTACCATGTGAAATGTTTTGCATCTGTACTATGGTTAGTAGTATATTTCAGAAATGCATAGTAAAGAAGTGCCACATGTTACACCAATGTACACTCCCCGTAGTATGTCGTCACTGGGCAGCTAGTAGCAGACTAGTCTATGTAGAAGATCTGAAGGGCGCAAGAGAGCTCAACAGTTCAGCTCTCGACTGACTGCGGAGAGCTTTACTCCGCCTGTAGGTTATTTCTGAAGATGCGAAGAGTCGAATACGCCAGCGACGTTATCCGAATGTAGCAGAGGGAATTACTTAATGCGTAGTAATTCATCATATGCACTTCGCGAGATTCTATCATATTTCCCCCGTAGCATTTGTGCGAGAGAGTGATCGTTATGGCAGTCGGGTCCACATCCGGGCCACAATGCCTTGACTCCATTATTGTCTGAAACTGGGGAAGACAAACCTTGCCTTTTATTTTTAAATAGTTAATGAAATATTTGTATTACGTATAGCCAAGGCTGGGTCCAAGAGGAGATGTCTAACCACGGAGTTCGGCGAAATGGCCCGGTAAAGCTGCGTTTAACAGGTACGGTACCGTAGCTATGTTTTTAAATCCCCAAATATGCTTCTCCCCACACTAGTAAAGCAGGCTTGGTGTATTTCCTGGAGTTACAGGATTCTGTGCATATGTGTAATCACGTGAATTTACTACATTTTCTATGTTGTCGGGTGATATGTTTAGGTTTTGGTATGTTTATCAATACCACAAACATCTCAATTGTACAGTGTTCTGAAGACATTACATGTGGATTATTATTCTAGGAAATAGTCTGACCCATTTGATTGTCGCCAGCAACCAGCAGCATTACTGATCCTAGATGGTACAGCTGCGCCAGCAACAACACGGATCCCTGGATCATTATTGTGGTGCTTTGCGTTAGACATGTTAGGCGTTTATTAACGGCATGGAGAATATATTAGCAATACAAATGCGTAACATACTCGTTACGAATGCGTGCAGTTAAAATGAACGTCATACGTTTTTCTCAGTATGGGTTTCACAGACCTGGTAGTAGAAAAAGTTAGCTAGCTAACTTTAGCTTAGCTAGTCAGTCAATGTGTGTATTGGCTATCATCAACGTTTTGCAATGGCAAAAGGTTATTCTGAATAACCCTTTTCCGATGACTGGATGTACAATAGTTAGTAATTTGTTGCAAAACTGATATCAGTTTCACCACAATAGGAGCATTTCTTTCTTCTCTGCTCTTGAACTCTTTCTTGTTTGGGGTGTACTGTTTCAACCAAAGAACTATATGTTTCAATCAGTGAAAATGTTTACACGAGAAAGACACTGTTTTGATTGTGAGAGGAGGACGACTGCTGCTCTTTGCTGTACCTCCGGAATAAGACAGAATTAGATGCCTGTATTCTACCGGGGAGGGCCAAATTAAATATTTAGGATGGTGCAGTTTTTGTATTAAAATAATTAGTGTATGGAATACGAGAACAGAACAATGCTCTCTTTTTTTAGCCTAAATGAGCAGTTTTCCAAGATAAGAAATACTAACCAGCTAATGTCTGCAGTGTCCATCAGTTTGCCCTAACAGTAAGACAGATCATTTGTTGTTTTTATAAACAACCAGGCACGTGCTCTCTGGGTAGGCAGGGTAGGCTGGTTAGGCACAGCCTACCCTGAGATAATACTGATTTTCAATAAAATCGACATTTTATTTTATGCCAAATAAATATTTTTTTCTGATGGAATTAATAATTTGTCAGATATAATATACTTTATATTACTCAAAACATTT
>JAODTR010016289.1:0-26219 GCA_025399935.1 Amblyopsis rosae
GAGAGAGAGAGAGAGAGAGAGAGAGAGAGAGAGAGAGAGAGAGAGAGAGAGAGAGAGAGAGAGAGAGATTACTGAGTTGGGCTTCCGGCTGCAATAAAACAGGAGAGGGTTTATTTCCCCGCAAGAAACAATGACCGTCTCTTTATGTCTACAGACCTGTGTGCTTGGTTGAGGTGCAGCGCTAATATGAACAGCAGGGGGAAAGGTGAGCAGCCCATGACCCAGTGGGGAGAGGCAGGCCCCTGTGCTTCCACATGCAGGGCATTGTGCAGAAGCTGCAGACCCAGTTCCATGTTGATAGGACCATCTGGAGGGAAGAGGGAACCTGGAGGTCAATGACACCAGCGCTGTGCTAAGCCCAGCCCAAGGCAGGTGACCATGGTTCATTCATATACAGCTTTCATTTGGTTTTAAAGGCGGGGTTAGTTATTCTTGAGAATGCTTGCCGAATCTCAAATATATCCCTGCGGCGCCGCCTCACCCATTAAAACGCACTGCGAAGCAAAGCGTACTCCTACGGCTTTGTTGTTGTGAGCTGTGTTCGCCACTGTTTGTGTTCCTATTTACGGAGCCAGGGCCGTGTAGAAGTACCAGATTCATTTTTCAGCACGCACAGAAAACTGCAAGCTAGCCAAATGCAAGAAGATATTTGGTGTATTTGACCAAAAGTGTATTATCTTATAATTAGCTTGCCACAGCTGACTACACCCTTTAAACGCTTCTCACCTGTGGTATTGAGGTAAGGCAGGACAAATACCCTGACAACTTCCTGGGGTGACAGAAAGCTCTGCATCAAATCCTCTCCATCGACTTCTATCACGGGCATCAGCAGCAGGCCCAGGAACTTCAGGAACTGGTCTCTCTCATTGGTGGACAATGGCTTGTTTCCGATCGTCTCCTCTAGGCATCTGCAGAGCAAGCTATTGTCGCACGTAAAAGCAGTTTTCCCATCTAGCTGCTCCTCTTCCTCGCTTACAGGTTGTGCCTCCTCGCTTCTTCGCATGTTCTCTCTTGCTCCCCCCCTCAGGCCAGGCAACTGCTGCAGGATCCTGGCCATAAGGGAGAACGCCCCCTTATTGAAAATGGCTGAATTGCAGCAATGCCGTAAAGCAGCCTCGGGATTCTGAAACGAAACTCTGGCTACCAAGGAAGTGGCTGTGTTCAGATTTCCGTGCGACCCCGGGGACGAGGCTCCGCCCGCTCCTTGGATGATGCAGTTGAAAGCCATGTTAAGTTCCTGTGCAAAGCCCTCGGCCATGCCCGGAGGAAGAGAGGCCCCAAACAATCCCTTGCTGGACTTTCTCAGCATGGCAGCCAAGGCTTTGCTCTTGTCTGCTAAGGGGAGCTCGGTGAAAATGTTTGAAATCACGCGCATTCGCTTCCTACACTGGCTCAGGTCGGCGGTGTCGCTCTGACCTGCGCTCATGAGAGAGGAGGCGAGCGTCACTATGGTTTTGTACTGCCGGAAGACCGCCTGGTTCTTGTCCAGGCAGTCGACCCACTGGCTGTCCTGCACCGCCCAGCTTTTCTCTGCAGCGTACGCACCAAAGTCCTCGTAGTCCTCCAGCCGATCGGTTACAACCGCCATGGTTACCCTAGCGTCCACTTCAGGGCATTCCTCAATGCTAGGGAAGGCCAGGGACTGGAGCATTTCTCCCAGTAGATCCTTCATACTGCCCACGGTTTGATTATCCTCCTCTTCACTCATGGCATCAGCTGTCTCCGTGGCTCCGAGCGTTCTCTGAATGCACTGCTCGAGTGTGAACGCTGCGCAGGTCGGGTGGGCGCTGTCCGACAACTTCAGCAGTCCTCTCTCCCGCCAAAGCGTCGCGAGCTCCGATATCGCACGCAGAGCTCGAGTCAGCGACATCTCACTCGGACGAAACCGGGACGGGCTGTGGGTCGCACACAGGTCTCTCTGAGCCTCTTGAATAATCACGGAGGTCGATTTCTCATCCGGCGTCTCCCTGAGTCTCACGACCGTTGAGATGAACCGCAACTTCTGTTCAGTGGAGAGTGGGACCACTTGGTCTATGAGGAACGAGGTGTAGGCAGCATTGAGGGAAACACAGAGGGCTTGGTGGCAGAGCTCTGTCGTGGATACATGGTCTCTAAGCTCTTCCAGGGCACGAAGAAGAATGCCCAGAACATCAGTGCCACCTGAGCTGCATGTGTCTATCTTGAACCGCTTAGCCTGAGGAGAAACACTATTGGTCAGGGAGCAGAGGGGACGGGAGGAGAGGAGAAAGACGTGATTGGTGAACAGCTTCTCTACACTGTCCTGTCCCTCTGCACTGCCCGCTGATCTACCCCTCCACAGCTCCCACCACACCTCCAGAAAGAGACGGACGTCCTCCGCGGAAGTGGGGCCGCAGGTTACATGTTCAGCCAGCCGGCCCAACTCGGTGCAGATGTCAGCATGGGGTAAACAGTTTAGAAGCTGGCCAAATATTTGAGCAGCTGCCATCGACTTGACCAGTTCCACCAGTACAACCCTGTTGACTTCAGGAAGACTCTTCTGAGTAGGGAAGAAAGGGTTCTCCCTCCATTCCGTTTCCACATCCTCGCCATACTCCCGGCACAGAATTTTACACCATAGCACACAAATGATTTTCTTCTGCCAGTGGACAGCATCTGTGTTACTATTGTGCTCCTCCTGTCCGCAGAGCTCTCGCACAGCCTCTAGGATAGGCTGCCCCACCCTGGTCCAGTCACTTTTCTCAAGGGAGGAGAGGGATGAGGGGAGAGCGAGCTTATTAGCCAAGAGAAAGCCGCCCTGGAGAATCGCCGACTCTGCGGATTAAGAAATCATAACGTGTCAAATTCAAGATTAAGGATCTTCAACATCTAGTTACTATTTCATCCTGATAGTAACGTTTGGTTGTTTCTAGTTTGCATCAGTAGGTGATTGAACAATAAAATGTAAAATTACCTTTGTCCATTTCGAAATGCGAGTTGTTACATCCCGATACTTTAGACAAACGCTACAGGTTTATTAGTACGAGTTATCGTTTCTGCCTACAATTCACGAAAAACTATTCAGTTAACTACGTTGATGTAGAATGCGCTTAAATTGTATGTTGCAAAGATAGGCTACTTTATCTGGGCCAACGATGGATGTGCACCGTACTAACCACAATGCTGTTATTATACATCCTAATCCATGTGTAAACGGACATTTGGTTAGACCGCTTCCTGCTTTCCGTACCAAAGAATGCCATGAACAAGACAAGAACATGGCAAGTGAGTTTCCAAACAGCGCCAGAAGTATGAAACGGGTACTGCAATGTATAATAGACTGCTACATTTTTATTAAATGTTATAAATCGTTATAAATCGACGACTTTGTTTATTTTTAATTATGTAGTGTGAAAAATACATATGAAGTTAACTTTGTTTTTTTTTTTATAATGTCATGTGCATTGCATATCTGTAATTACTATTACAGTATATTAATTATATGAATACTTGAATTGTACAATGAGCAGACTATTGTTGATTGTGTTACTTTTACTCACACTGTCAGTGTCGTAGACTAGCTTATTTAAACATGGTACACTGTGGCTCCTAAACAAATCTGGAGTCTACTCTTGCTTTCATAAAATCGAAAGTGAAAGACTCAGGCATCTCAAGTGAAGCTACTGCATAGGCTAAGCATATGGCTTGCCGCAAGGAGCAAATTCTTAATTCTACATATGAGTGACAATGGCGGTGATCCTAAAGCTTCTTATTTACTCATGTATATGTGTCGGTAAGCAACTCTCGATTATGTTATTGTTTTTGATTGATAAACTATTTCCGCAGCTATGAAGTGTATGTGTATGCTATGCTATTGAAGCATTGGCTATCAACATAACCACCCCAGGGTATATTAACATCATAACCAATGTGATATAACTGTTAATATATTTTTGTGACAGGTCTGCATTGTGTCCAGCATCTTCCATGGCTTCCCTGTCAGTTCACAGATGAAAATGCCTATCTGAACGACAACGACAATCACACTGAGACCAAGTACTTCGCTAGAGACGCTATGCTGCAATTTGGTCAAGCAGGGGACCTTCCTATTAATCCAAACGCAATCACGTTTTTAGTCACTGGTAAATCTTTCTACTCTGTAAAATGTATTTATCTTCAATATGTTAAAAAATTTTGTCTAGCTTTTGCCACACCTCACCTTACATTAAGATGATGATTAAATAGCATATGATTATATCGCAGACCTGTGCGCCTTCGTGGTCACTAAAAAGTCACATTAAAAGGCCACTGTTCACAGATAGCCTACTTGGGTACTTGACACTATGATTTTTCACATTTTCTAGCACTGTTAAAGTTTAAAATGTGAATATATTATACATACACACACGCACACTTGTTTTTAGCCTATAGTATTCCTGCTATAGGTTCAAAGGTGGAGCTACGAAACTATATGGAGGGGGTCAGTCACGACCAACTGCAGTGTGAGTTGCGCAGGTACAGCACAAAAGGAATCCAGATGCGCTGGCCTGTGCATGGTGCCCAGGAGTATGATCGCTGGTTTACCTGTATAATCAAACACGCAGAGGGCTTGTTCACTCTGGCCAGCTTCCTCAGGCATACCCCCGCCCATCCACCGCCAATGCAGGAGGACTTTGAAAGCAAGTTTCCCATTGGGGATAGAGACACACTCACCACCTCAGGTACCATTGATCAGTGAGACGTTAGGACAGTGGCTTTCACTATTACATCCTTTGTTTCTAGTTTGTTCTGTTGATTCTGCTCTTGGGCTTTCGTTGAACACGATATACAAAAAATAAATAAACGTATTATCTTATGTTTTTAACCATGTACACATTAAATGGCAAGAAAGCCTGCTTCGCATGTACAGAATAACAATTTGTAGAGTAGCTATTGAGGTAATGCTGACGTTGTGCCACTAGAGGGCAGTATAACCTATGATACGACTTAAGAACACAGGTACTGTATTAGTCAGTGGAGATAGTTTGTGTTAGCCTGGCTCTAAGAGTGATTGCGCTCAACTCATCAGAAACCATTTTTGCATGAAGGTTCACTCAGCCACTCAGAAGGGCGAACCAATCAGAAAACAGTTAAGCATTTTGTTTCTAAAATCCAACAATTGCGGGAAAGTGATGCACCAATTAACCAAGTTATCAATGCCTGGTTAATGATTGGTTAAAGGCTGTTCCAGTAGTTTTAAAAACCCAATGTCTACGCCCGTTTAATACAACTGGAAACAATCCCCAATGGAGCATGTCTAGACCCTATCACAAAGTGAATCTTTGGGTCTGGTTATACCAGACCATAACTTTGTGTAGCCTAAATATGCAATATATTATAAATGCTCCTGTTAGATATATACTGTATAGTTTGTGTGGGTCTTGCCCAACTATGGTGTGTGTGTGTGTATTTCTGTGGTATTATATTCTCTAGCCGCCATGGTACTCCAAAGCCGCTCTCCAGCTGTAAAGGCAGCACTTCAGTCCGACCACAAGCTCCACTGCCAGTTTGCTGTTGACCACAAGGCACCAAACCTCAACGTGGAATGGATTTTGAATAAGCATGGAGAGCGGACCAGGTTATTCAGTCACGCAAGCCGCACAGGCCAGACCCAGGGGACCGGGGTCTCGTTGAAGGGTCTGGTCGGAGGAGACGCCTCATTTTCCCTCCAATTCGTCAAGCTGGCCAGTGAGGGAACGTATATCTGCTCTTTGTCTGTGCCACCTCTCTTCTCCAGCCTGGACCTAACTGTAAATGTCATGGGTGAGCAAAGTGATCATAACCTGTTATCTAGTATCAAAACGCAATGCCATAGTTTTCAAACCTCTTGTTTTATAGGGCTTACAGTGTTACAGTGTAAAGCTCTAACGTATTCCTCACCTTGCTCAACTCAGAGTCTCCCCGTGTCTCGCTCAACGTTGACCCCACACTCTCGCTCCAGGAAGAGGGTGAGCAGAAGCTGGTATGTGTGGCGGAGGGATACTATCCGCTGGATGTAGACATGAAGTGGTTAAAGGAAGAACCTGATGCGTCATCGCAGAGGGTTGGTGCGCCGCTGCCCAAGAGGCTCCCGAATATTCTTTTCTCCAGCCACAAGCACATGCAAGGGGGGACCTACGCCCTCTCGGCTTTCTTCTACTACAAGGCTTCCCTCAAGGATTCGGGAAGTCAGTTTACCTGTCGGGTGTCCCATGCCTCGCTTCGCATGCCTATCCGCAAGACCTTCACACTAATTGTCACCGGTAAGAGTAAGGCCTTAGACTGCTAACAAGAATAGTGCATTTTCTCTTTATCTTATCTTAGCAAGGTTTAGGGGTTTGGTCCTGGACAATACCTGAGTGAGAACTGTATTCAGCTTCTGCCATACAGTACTTAGCTGCAGTACTTATGTGTTCCACCACGTGGCAGTAGAGATATACAGCTTGACACTTATTTCACACTATGTCCAATCAGAGCCCACCAGTTGGCTATTTTACCTTGGTGTGGGCTCTACCATGGTCCTACTGTCAGTCATCTTGATTCTGATGCTAAGCTACCTGCAGTCAGGTGAGTCTCACAATTACTATGCAAATCCTGCCAAATGTGTGATTGTGTATTTTGTGGAATTGTTCGTTTGGCAAATTAAGTGGTTATGTATGTTTTGTCTTTCTCAGCCCCAAAGGAACCAAAGGTAGGATCTTAATTTTTAAATAATGTAACAAATGTAATAAATAAATTACGCCATGCTAAATATAAATGAATCAATACAAACCTAACTGTAATGTGTTTGTGTGTGTGTATGTATGTGTCCCAAACAGACAAAACCCTATTGAATGACAGCCAGGCTGACGCAAGACCGTGTCTTTCTTTAGTACCCATTTAAATGTATTTTTGAACTTCTTCAACTGGAGATAACAATAGTCAAATGTGATATTTGTTTTAACTTATGAAAATAACAAAATTAGTATAATATCTTCATGCTTTACAGTACTTTATCTAATGAAAGATCTATTGATAATATTAATAGTGATGGGCACAAAAGTTCTCAATTAATTATGATAAAAGCAATATTTTTAATTGGCCTATTTAGGAAATGTTTTGTTCTACAATATTTGTCCAACAATAATGGAACCCTTTCCATATGCAGTACTCAATGAGGCCCTCAGTTTGTGTGAGTTAGGGCAAATTTATGCACTAAAGTTTATTTTTATTTTTATTTTTTGAGATTTGTAATTAAAGTATGGAAATAAATTATCTCATGAGAAATGTTTTGTGAAATGTACTCTATTTTCTCTAATATGTCAGTATATCAATGTTGGAGAATGAAGGCTGTCACATGCTCAGTGAAATGCTATTACTAGAAATATAGATCATTTAGATTCAGTCAGGTGATAGAGAAGTCACTGGTTCAAACCCCGTTGACTCTGCACCAAGTGTGGAGGTGTCCTTGAGCAAGACACCTAACCCTAACTGCTCCCGGTGGTCAGGTGTGCCCTTTTTGTGTATGGGTGAATGTTAGCAATAATGTACAGCGCTTTGAGTGGCCGGAGGGTTAGAAATGTGCTATGCACTGTAAATGCAGTCCGTTTACTTCTTTCCACACATCTGTTGCTCTTATGCACACACACAAGGAGACCTGCTGTAAAACCTTCATATTCAATATTGCATGCTACTTTCTCACAGCCACACGTGCATGCACTCAAAGATCTGTTAACAAACACTAACCCCATCAAGGTCACTGATGCAGATGGACATTTTTGTAGTGCCCCTATGAAGGAGAACTTTTAGCATTTAGAAAGAGTCCATTTATGGCCATAAAAAGTGCCTTTACTAATACCAATACCAGATGTGCGTGGGGCTTTCTCTGTGTGTGTGTGTGTACCTACATACCATGTACCAGTGCCTGCTATGATCTTGTACACTGAGGTACCCTGAGCACTGCAACTGGTTCCAGGTTTGATCACACACCAAGGAAAATAAACAGGGGATCCCTCTGGGAGGTACAGGGGGGAGGGTACAATGAAGGAGAGATCAGAGAGGGAAAAGAAAATAGCTCATTAAACAAAAAAGTCTGAAAAAGGAGATTTGATGGCTTGTGTGTAGCAGGATGCCAGTTTTCAGTGGGGAAGGGGCGGAAGGAGGGGTATAACCTCTTTATTTGAAGACAGCTTTGTGGTAACAGGGTTGATCCCTTTCACTTTATTAGGCCGGTAAATGTTGAAGTGTTGGGATGAGATGACGTAGGCTGCTAAGAGCATATCAAAACTACCCTGTGCCTTCTACGGGCAAAGACATCATGGTTGAATATGTTTTAATGAATTGCAATGACTTCATTCAGTTACAGTGGAACTCTAAAGACCATAAACAGGTTTAGACACAATGCAAGCCTGGTCTGGCTCAGGTGCTGGTTTGTTGCAATACAGATTTAATGTAATATGCTATTTATCCCTGGCTGTCGTTACCTTCAGGAGAACAATTAGCTCAACTCCATTGTGCTTACCAGTATGTACATTTTCCTATAAATCCCCCCTGCAAGTTTGCCAGTGGGATCATTGTTATCGTGTGTTGTTATCTCCAGGGGATTACTTACAGATGACAACATTTGGTAAAAGTCTGGTTATATTACATATTACATGACAGCGAGTACAAATATTGCTTTGTTAAATACAATTTGAAATTACTCTAAATATTTCATTACATTCATCCGTTTTCTTTAATTAATTTTATCTTAGTCATGATGGGGAAAAAATGGCGAGAGGCGATGAATGAAATAGCCAATTGAGTTATGAATAAAGCAAGTGAGTCTGAAGAAGTTTGTGAAGTTATATTACAGGCCTATCATTACATTCATAGTCATGTTCTACACAGACCACAAAATTAGGATATACATCTGATACCTTTCTAACATTTAAATGACTGATTTCCCTTGATGTCATGTGTTACCATTGCATACAGTAACTAATTTATAACCAATATCTTACTGTACATTGCATTTACATAATTACATTATCACTCCATGAAATTACCTGTTACATGGGGGTGTATCATGGGTTGAGGTGGTCCCGTGAGGTCCCCGTAACAATTCTGGCAATGGTCCATGCTTATTGTATGTGTCTGGCTATGTGTGGCTATGTGTGGTATGTGTGGCTATGTGTGCCTGGGTTTGTATGTGGAGGATCTCTCTTTGTTGGAAGTCTCGTGTGTGTGTGTGTGTGTGTGTGTGTGTGTGTGAGTCCTATCCAGCTCATAACCTCATGCTCTTTCTGTGTCGTTGCGGATATGGTAATTGTAGCCAGTGGAAAGAGCATGTCAAGAGCAGAGAATGTGCTGTGTGTGTGTGTGTGTGTGCCGTGCTCGCACGCGCGTGTGTGTGTGTGTAGTTCATGATGCATGTAACCAAACCACAGGCCACACACTTAACTACAGCAGGAAAAATCACAATCTGTATAGACCCAGTGGAAATACTTTGTGTGTGTGTGTGTGTGTGTGTCTTTGTGCTCTAATCAGCCTGTGGCTTTTCCTTTTGAACTCAACCTCTCCCCCCCCCTCCTCTTCCTCTCCTTTGACACCTTCATCTGCCAGTTTCCCTTGCCTTACTTTAACCATATTGTTTTATGTGCTCATTTCTGCTCATAGCTAATAGCACAACTCGGGTGTGGTCGAGGAATAATGAACATGATGGCAGGTGACCGCCTGCCTCTGCTGATTGTCTCTGGTCTGAACCGTTTTTGTAGAGTTCAAATATCAACAATCTTTCTCCAGGATAGCTGACTCCACCACCAATAAGATGCAGGTTCAGTATATGGTATAGTTGACATCTTCACCTTCAGCTCAAGGATGCCTATAGGCCAGCCAGGCATGCTGGGGATCTCACCCTTATTCAGTTGGAAACAGACCCTCAGTAAACATGTTTATGTCCATGCTCTCTCCCTCTTTGCAGTCAGCAGTGAGGTCAGGTCACGCAGCGTCTCGCGAGCACATAATGACACGAAGGCTGTTAAATGCATGCAGCAGCCTGGACTCGATGTGCTCATATTAAGAACGCATGACACATGGAGTTCCTGCTCTGGCCAACAACAAATTCACATCAGTTAACAGCTAATGGAATGAAATATTTCATTAAGGTTTTTTTGTGTTCGTGGTTGTGGGAAATATGATTTGTTTTGTTCTCTGCAAACCAGCATTTAAGCTGTATCGTAAAAAAAACAAACAAGCTGTGTCATTGCATAGTTATGCGAGTTGTGTCATGATATGAGAAAGAAATAGCCGGCTAAACTCTCATGGGAGCTTTGGACATTTCTGGCCAGAAGGTTGAACAGTACATTATATGTGTGTATGGGGCCTACCACACACAAAGCTCTGGAACACAGTGATAAGAATCAGTGAGGCAAGGATGTAATTTTGCGAGAATTATAATTGACGCAATATCAAGATGAACTGCCAATAAACCATGTTATTTTCTTTTCTTTGTTTTTACTTTAATGTTTCAACTCTGTTTATGTGTATGTTAAAACTGAGGTGAAATAATTGCAGTTGATAACTGTGGAGATTGTATGTGTAGTCTGAGTAATTTATTGTGCATGCCTGTCTATGTGTGTCTTTGTTTATGCAGAGGTTGCCAGTTCAATGTACCCTTAGTTGTCTATCAATAGTTTTATAATAATTTATTGTGGATTGTACTTTAATGAGTGTAGACATTCATTCTCGCACACGCACGCACGCACGCGCACACACACACACACACACACACACGTTTTCCACCATAGGAAAATACAAACAGTAAACCGTATCCATGGAGAACCTATTGTTAATAGCAAAGAGTTTCGTTGAGTTGATCATTTCAATAACATGTCAGGTGTTGTTATTCAATGAATTCAATGACTTGATGTTGTGTGACTTCTGCCTCTAAACTTAGCTGAAACTGTTGTTAGATGTAGACATTAGATACTCTGCTTTATACTCTACTAAAATGTTAGTTTGCTTGTGTGCATGCATATGTGCATGCAGTCTTGCATGTGCACGCGTGTTCGTGTGCGTGTGCCAAAAAACCCTCCATCCATACTTTCTATTTTTTCGGACTTTCTGTCTCTTACTGTAATTTAACACACTACAGTACCTAGAATTATTATTATTATTATTATTATAACAATTATTGTTGTATTTAAATATAAAAGGTGGCATGTTGGAGGGCATGTTGCTGCCAGTCAGGACAGATCACCTGACCATGACCAAGTCAAAACTCTGCTTTTTTCACAAACTAATGGGTGAGTTCACACAATGCATCCATCTTTATGACTGTCTAATCCTGAGGGGTTCCTGTGAACAAACAGATTATGTTTACATTATTATTAATAATAATGAGGTAGCCAGTGTTTTTCTGTGTGTGTGTGCATGTGTGTGCGTGCGCGTGTGTGTACGTGCGTGCACGTGCGTGTACAGGGTGAGTGTGTGTGGGGTGTGCCACTGGAACGGTCAGCCGAACTCACACATAGTAAAACAACCACCATTAAAGTCTGTCTCTCTGCTTCTTCTCTTTCAGTTTCTCTCTATGCCTTCTCTTCTCTTCCCTCCTGCCTTCCATTAAGTTAGAGCTATGAATCAGGAGAGCTAGAAGGACCGCAGGTTCATAGACCTCCACTGTTAACAAATCCCGCCATGTCTTACCGTGTTCGGTACTCCTCCACTCAAAGTGATTGGCTTACTGATGTCAGTTTACGTACCGCGCTGTCTTGTCTGGAAGGGTGCTGGATTTAACTGGGATTAATAAGATTTACAGGGCCACAACATGCACCCTGGAGATAACGCTCAACACTTTTAGTTCTACATCTGGAAGTACAAAGTAGAAATAGAACATTTAATTTATATATAATGTTACAGCTTTGGAATTGAGACACACAGTACAATACCAGTGTGCTGCTTCTACCAATGACTTCTTGAAAAACTTTGATATCTAAATATGTAGATTGAGAAAGGATGCAGTACAGTACCACTAGCTAATGCTATCAGTCAATATGTTTTGTACTGTAGACACAGGTGTGTGAGACTTCCCGCTGTGATTGTCCATTGTTGAAGAAGGTCTTGGTGCTCCTCTCCATTGTTTTAAGGTGAGTTCAAAGAACCGGAGTCTTGCTGGTAGACAGCGCTAATAATGTTGTGTTTGCAGCTTGGGGCCTTTGAGGAAAACAAAAAACAATGGTTTATAGATGGTCTCTAATAAGTCAGCTAATTTCCACTACGTGTGTGTGTGTGTGTGTGTGTGTGTGTGTGTGTGTGTACGCGTAGGAAAGGGTGATGTCATGTTGAAACAAGGCCGAGTTGACAGTTGGAGAAGAGAGAGAGGTGGTGTTGGGAAAAGGAGGTGGGGCTTGTTTCTGGTGAGGTTGTACTGTTTTGACATTGTAGTAGCTTGTGTGTGTGTGTGTGCGTGTGTGTGTTCATACGTTCATGCATTTTGCACAGGAAACAATTGATGGACATGACAGAGATGTATTTTGGCTCAGTCTAGAAGAATGACATCATCTTATACATACACACACATGCATTCAAGCGTAGACGTGCACACATGCATGGACACACACACACACACAAACACGCACACACACACGCACACACACAAACACACACACACACCCAAACCCACAAATCAGTCATCATGTCTGTCACAGTAACTAACTGACTGATGGCTCATGGGAAAGTGCGCGCGTGCGTGCACCTGTAACGTGCAGACTTGTATGGAATAGCATGCACAGCTAAGTGAGCCAGTGAGCCAATGCTTTTGCATGTCTGCCTCTATTCCTCCCAGTCCTTCTGCATTCATGTGTGTGCCAAAGCCCCAGCTACTATCATGAGATCACATCCCCTATTTCTTCCATGCTGTTGACATTCAGGGCCTGTCCATATCCTCAGCCTCATGGCGTCTCACAGGTTAAGTCCACACTCATTCTCTGACATAATTTCTGCTGTGTGTGTGTGTGTGTGTGTGTGTGCGTGTGTGTGCGTGTGTGCGTGTTATGATGCATCCATGAAGTGTGTGAAGAAATCTGGCAAATGAGTCAATGAGTCAGTTGTTTTTAATTGTATGATGTGGTCATTGATATGTACTCTATGTATAAATGTGTACTGTATATAAAACACCTTAGCCCAATCCGTGCACTCATCCTAACATTTATGAAACAATAGCATAGTGCTCTGGTTTCCGTTGTGACTCCAAACTAACAGTAAATAGTGTATGCATACATTAACCCACCATGTGAAATGTGTAAGTGAGACAGAACCAGAGGCTGCTACGGCACATTAGGTAAATGGTAAATACTCTTAGGCGAAGCGTAATGTGCTGTTGTGTGTGTGTGTTGATTGGAGGGCAGTTGGAGGTTGCAGGGTTGTTATTATGCGGAGCCAGTGACCCCAAGCCTGGACAGAGTTAGGGAATGTGCCCCCTTTCTTCATGCCCTCCTCTGTTCCCTCCTGTCTTATATTTCCCCATACCTGATACCTGTGTATTCATTCATTCTGTTTATTCATTCAATGCCAAAGCCTGGAGACTGGTTGTGGTCTCTGTAAAAGGTATAATATTTTACTGTCTGCTTCAATTAAGTCAGGGTCAATTAGATATGGTGTCATATTGGGCCAGCAGTTTTTACTTTGCTTTCCCTGCCAACAGACCCTTCTTTGTCCATTCATTACCACAGAGAGAGAACACTCTCTAAATACATTTTACAATGTGCTTACGGCCATAAGTGGACCCTAGTGGCAGTCTGATACATTTGATACTACGCATCCCTCCCAGTAATGGAGTGCATGCACACCAGTGGTCGCTCAGTTCACCTCCCTAGCGTATCTGTCAGCGCTCATCACCCTCCCTGTGGTGACTAGAGGACTAGAGACTCTTCCACTGCTCAATAATTCACTGCACTTCCTCCCTTTCCATCTCTTTTTCCAGATTTATTTCTCAACCAATGGGAAATATATGAATAATACCCGCACTGCAGTTTGTGTATACTCGTCATTCTCTTCAGCAGAATATATTGTAATATTGTCCGACATTTTCAGAATTCAGCAGATGCTTTTATCCAAAGCAACTTACAATATGTCAGTACATGAGTCAATAGCTGAATGGGTCATAAACCAGTTATCACAAGCAAACAACATATGTCCTTGGGGCTATAGTAGCTATACATTTTACAACATGCTGTACAATACATTACCTATTAACATATTATTCAATCTTCAGAATATATATTAACAGCCCAGGACAGTAAAATATACCATAAACCTTCTTTGTAGCATGATTTATTCAATATGCGTGTTTGCAGATAGCCACTAACACTTGTTATCACATTATCAGTGGCAGAATTTCCACATCTAGCAAGAAATTATGAAAATAAATTTCACAGATTCAGTATCTCTTTCTCTCCCTCTCGACCCCATATGGAGTGAATTAGCTTCATGCTTTGAAGTGTCGATGACATTATGACTTGGCTGCCTTTCCTCTGAACGTTTAGGCTGAAAAGTTCCCATGGAAACGCTGATGTCACGGCGGGGGCAATATGAAAGACGGACTGGCGCAGGCCTGTTTTCAAGTGAGATATGACGTCTGTTAACACATAACGAGACATGCAGAATACTGTGTGCGTGTGCACGTGCGCGTGCGTGTGCGTGCGTGTGTTGAGAAAGGAGCATGGAAATTTGAATGGAAGTGTGTCAGCAAGCTGTCTACAGCTGGATAGAAGCGAACAGGCCCTGTAGCTCGGTGTGTCATTCAGCCTGACATGCTGTCACTCTCTGACCTGTGTAGGTCCAGGTATGCAGGTGAGAGAGTGCTATAATCCGGAGGGAAAGGCGAGAGACCTCTGGAATAAAGATTGAATGTATGAATGGAGAATGCTTAGTACTGAGAATAATAACACTGCAACAACTCCCAATCAAATGTAAAATGAACCCAATTCAGTGGACGTTTTTCAATCAATCAATCAATCAATCAATCCAAATGTATTTATAAAGCAATTTAAAAACAACCAACATTGCACAACGAGCTGTACAGCATAAAAAAAAACATAAGATACATAGCACACACAGCAAAAATGCAGATATTATACAGAACAAATGTCAACATCAGGTTGTCGTTTTTATCCAAAACAGCATGTGAGTATACAATTACAAGTACTGTATAGGGATGAGACATTTTACAGGATGCTTATTCAGAACCCTTTCTGTCTGGCATAGAACAGCCAGACCACTAGAGTATCCTACCTCCATTCTGACCAATATGCATCTTGCATAGTTGGGAGTAGAACACCCAGACCACTAGAGTACCCTACCTCCATTCTGACCAATATGCATCTTGCATAGTTGTTCACACAATCGGACTCATCAGGAAGTTTTAAGAAAGAAAGAGATTGGTACAAGTCACATTGGAGCTGCAGCAAGCCACATTAATTTCCTGTGTTTAATGTACAGTGTGTGGGTGTGTATGGGCGGCAAGAGTGTGTTCTTCTACAATAAGAGCTAAAGTGGGGAGCATGGACATGTTTGTGTACTGTTTAATGGTGTAGTGACGTAGACTGTTCTCTGTGGGCAAACTCGGAGCCCCTCGTTAATGTTTACAGCCTGCAACCATCAGTCAGAATGAATGTGCATGAGTGTGTGGGTCGAGGGTGTTTGAGTGTGTGTTATGTGCACTGTCTGTGTGTGTCAGGCGGATAGGGTGGAGCTGTAAAGGAGTACATGTACATTTGTTCTTTAACGTGATGTGTGTGTGCGTGTGCGTGTGTGTGTGTGTGTGTGTGTGTGTGTGTGTGTGTGTGTGTGTGTGTGTGTGTGTGTCTAGTCTACAGATCGGGGATGTGGACAATCAAGGACGTAAAATTAAAGGGGGCTCCGGAATGTGGTTAAGTCTTGCATTTTTAACAGCCCAGTTTCATTATGTTGATACAACGAAAGAAATAACTATAATTATCAGCTTAATGACTCACTGCATGGGGTGTAATGATCATTTATCATCTACTGTATCATAGAGCACTGTTCATGTTTCATGTTTCCAGTGGAACAGCACAGAATCTTATTTGTATTGTTTCAATAATATTTAAATATGTTATGTCATCATGTTAAAGAAACAAAATGTTCCATTTAACAACTGAATTTGGCTGAGGAGTTTTTATCACTAAAACAACACACAAACTGTGAAGCTTCCCTCTTGCCAAAAATGAAATTTAAATCAAATGTAAATGTGTCATTACCTGTAAATGAGATGACTTTAAACCTCTAGACAAATGTAATACATATCTTAATTCCTTCCTAAAGTAAAATGTCAGCATCAGCATGATACAATGCCTAAATGGAATATGAAATATGTACAGTATATTGATTTATACTAGCAATACAAAGGTTTGTACTGTATGCCTGTATTTATGTTAAGTTTCAGTTCACACCTCTAACGATACCATCTCCTAGCCAGCTAGAGATTAATAATATTTCGGTGATATCATAATGTATCACTCATATTGTGGACCGTGTTGTGCAACATATACTGTATACCTGGCGGCAGTTATCACTGTTTGAGATCTGACACGGGAACGCGTTGCTGCGTTGATGCGTTGTTCTTTCAGCAAGATTTTACCACCTGAGTAATCTGCGGGCAAATTACACATAATGTTTCACACACCGATAAGAAAAGATGCATAACATAAATCTGCGGGCCTAGAGCAAGAAGAAGTATAGTCTGCAATGCTTTCCTTCTCTCTGAATAATAGTCATTGGAAATATTGACCCCCTCTTTAAAAATATGTCAGCTGGTGGATCATGTTCTGGATCTGTTCTTTATTGTATTCTACGGGTACACATAATACTTAAAGGGGAGGTCAACATGATGTGTGTATGATAATACACATTCTGTCAAATTAACTGAATGTATCCTCACAGTCTGCTAGCTGTCTGTTCTGTGTGTGTGTGTGCTGAGGAATAAATCTGGTGTTTATACTCAGCTTTGGTTCTGTACACGGGAACACAAACAAGGTGGTGCAGATTGCACCACACAACACTATCTTATAGCCATGGCAATGCATGCTCATTGTGGCGACCAACACTTTTGAGGGAGCACCCTATGGAATTGAAGACAGGTGTTTTTCGTCTGATATAATTAAAATATCAACCATATTTCTCCAGAATCCATGACGCCATCTTTAATCAAGTAAGGCAGGCAGCTAGCTTGCGTCATGTTCACAAAGTTGTGTGCAAATTCACCCGTACTAACAACAAATACACTAGTGGCAGTGTGCCAAAGGAGTGAATCAAAGTCTATGAACTTCCACTTATAGTTCTGGTCATTAATCATAGGGGACGTTTACAACTTGATGGAAGCACAAGGGAGCTAACGTCAGTCATGTTGAGTCATTATCAAAACAATGCAACAGCTGCACTGAAGCGCCAGGAAAAAAGAAGGAGAAACAGAGAGAGAGATGGGAAGTGACCATAGAGCGAGACCGTTTGTTTTGACAGTGCTGCCTTTTTCATTCATGCCTCTGTGATTCATTCAGGTCACGTTACCTGCTCACTAGATGCTTGTACATGAGTGACAACCGGCTAATTCTGAAACTGAAACTCAAAACAAAATGTAAATTCTTGTTGTCATAATTACAACTGAATAAATAGACAAAATCCTCACACTTGTGGTCTGTGTAGGCTACACTCGGGCCAAAACTGAGTATCAACACTAACAACTGATTGTTTCTCCCGAAGCTGTTTGTAGTATGATTGGTGTGCTAAGTTGATGTGCTATCAAGGTGGGACTAGGATGCTTTTTTAAAGGCAGAGTTCTCGAGAACGCTAACGACAACAGTTCAACAACTATGACAT
The DNA here is from genome assembly GCA_025399935.1 of Amblyopsis rosae. NCBI lineage: Eukaryota > Metazoa > Chordata > Actinopteri > Percopsiformes > Amblyopsidae > Amblyopsis > Amblyopsis rosae. The sequence continues at coordinate 17,827 of JAODTR010016289.1, forward strand.
GTTCCTGCCATTAAGTCAGTAGTGACTCAACAATCTACCGTTTGAGTTTCGTTGAAAGATTAAGTGAGCTTTCCTATCTGATCAGTGAACTTTAAATGACTGATATCTGATATCTGTGCTATATGACCCATAGTGGTATGTTGCTTTTTAGTGTGAATGTGTATTGCCCCCATCAGACTTACATAAAGCCCGGAGGAGTGTGATTGTACAGCCTTCCAGTAAATCACCTCTCTAAGCACCAATCTTCTGAAACACACGCACACACACACGCAGACACACACACACACTGTTGACAGTAAGCAGTGGTATTTGCGTGTATCCGCCTGTTGCCATTGTAGTGGTACTGCATGCTGTCAGACATTGTGACCCCTGACACAAACGCACACACACGCACATACGCACACACACTTACACACACAAACGCGCACACACACACACACACACACACGCACACACACTATCTGGTGTGGAATGTTTGCTCCGCTTGGGTCCAGTTTCATGGGGGAGGGAGGTGGTCCTCAGAGCCCCCTCCCCCCCCGCCTTCCATGCCCCGTCTGTAGACGGCCTGTCTGTCTTCACACTCCCAAGAACCTCTCCTATCACTCCCAATACACACACACACAAACACACGCGCGCACACACACACACACACACACATAGCTTACCCACAGTAGCAGGGACGTAGAGAAGAGAATTTGTGTCCACTGTGCAACATCACCAGCCAAGCTGTCACATTATCTCTGTAGTTCTCAAACTGTGGCTCGCTCAGGAAACCTCGAAAAGTCACTAAGTGTTAATGGGGGTTCATAACCATAATTACAATATTTTATTCAGGTCTCAATTTCTCATTTTGTTCTATTGTTTTTAATGCAGAATAAATCAATATAATATGAAGAACAATTTATACTAAAAGTAGTAAAACCAGATATGAATGGGATGGTTGCATGGGAAATGCAACCAAATACAAATATACTACACATATACATTTCTTTGTGGTTGCATATATTTGTATGTTGTGTTATTACAGTAAAATGAATGGTTCACAGCCTGCAAGGTCACCCCGTAATGAACCACTTCCTTTTGAGGGTCAGGGGTAAAAAAGTTGAGCAACCACTGCTTTATCAAACCAGTATCCCATATTGTCACCGATGGCAGGATTAAGGGAAGGACAGAAGTAATGAATGTATTAAGAAAGGAAGGGAAAGTGTCCCTTTTCCTCTGCGGAATCAGAGAGGAAGATAGAGAGAGAGAGAGAGAGAGAGAGAGAGAGAGAGAGAGAGAGAGAGAGACTGTGACAACAGAGGGTTTCCAGCTTGAGAGCAGATGTTTCTGTGTAAATGCATCTGTCACAACAACAGACAGAGAGGTGAAAGTAAAGGAGAGGTGAGCCGTGGAGCAGAGAGAGGGAGAGGGAGAGCGATGGGGCAAGAAGGGAGTGCAAGAGATGCTTCCCACCGGCAATAGAGCTCTACGGAAGGGAATGATACACCTACTCCTTCTGCAAGTCTACACAGACGTCCTCAGCAAACCTGCTTCCCCCCCTCTCTCTCTCTCTCTCTCTCTCTCTCTCTCTCGCTCCACCAACACGCCCCTCCCTGACCCCTCCCCCATCCTGTACTGGCCATAGAGGAGCGATCGACCTGAGAGTGGGAGAGACAGTTTGAGCCACAAAGCCGGCAGCGCACATCAACGCAGAGCAAACACACAGACGCGCGTGCACATGCGCACGCGCACTCACACGCGCTGTACGTTTGCAGCGTACAGCTGCACGGAGGAAACCCTGCTGAACCCGGAGAGCTGAGCCTGTTGGTATGGATAACTCTGTGCACACACACACACACATATTTCACAGTTGTGGGATACGCTCACTGTGAGATTCGAGGGAGCGCACACATCCACATCTGTGAAGCAGTCAGGATTACCTCACTGTTTTGTTTTAATAGCAGTTATGAAACATAGCTGGCCCACACAGATGTACTTTCTCTCTCTCTCTTTCTCTCTCTCGCTCTCTCTCTCTCTCTCTCTCTCTGTCTCTCTGGCTTGAGATGGTTTAGAAAACAGTCACTCTGTCTCAACATGCAGTAGCCTCAGCCTGTCTTGGACTCTTGGCTGTCATGCGTTTAGTTGGGACATCTGGGACATCGTTGCTGTTAGTTTGTTTTTACTGTACGCTCCTCTGCCAGTTAAATACTGAATGCTCCATCTTGATATATCTGTCATCTGCTTCTATTCCAGTGACATTTGGCATTCTGTTGGACCTGAATGGGTTCTGAGAGGTGTTGACTCGGGCTCTTCTGGGGTGCTTTCAGACAGGGAGAGACCAGAGAAAGGAGGCATCCGTGGGAAGCAGAGGCTGGCCTTCCCACCCCATCCCATTCGCCCCGGAGCTCATTGAGCTTATAGTCTAAGTAGAGGCAGACCAGACCATCCCAGGACCCTTTGCCTCCCCTCCACCCTTCAATATCCCCCCCTTCCCAACCCTGCCAATCACCGTCAGCCCAACCCACCGCACAGTGACTGAAGAAAGACGTCCATTTACGGAGTCCAGACACTCCTGACAACAGCGAATCTCTGTGCTCCCATCGGACAGGAGGGAGGAAGGCAGGTTTACTGAGTGACGATCCAGCCTACATACGTATGCCCCAGAGGGCCACTAGTCTGTGTGTAGGAGCGATGGAGGCCCCCACCCTCACTGAGACGGGAGAGGCGTGCGTGCCCCGACCCTCGTCTCCGGAGGGGGAGACGGTGTGCGCAGCGCTGGCGCGCTATGAGAGCACGCTCCGCAGCGCCATCCGGGAGATCCACGTAGACGTCAGCACCTTCAAGCTGGGCGTGGAGCGCCGTCTGGGGGACACTTCCGACCTGGCGGGGCCCCTGGGTCGGGCGGTCGCCCAGCTCCAGCAGGAGAACCAGCAGCTCAGGGAGCAGTTGGAGGCACTTACCCGACAGGTGGAGCTGCTGAGCGGGATGGCGTGCGACCGCAGCACCCTGCACACCAACAACAACAGCAGCAGCAGCAGCTACGGTCAGAGCCACCACAATCACCATGGTGATGGTCAGGAGACCTCGGAGGTGGTCCATGGAAAGGGCCAGGCCCACCTCACAGTCCATGCCCAGGGAAGCCCGCCCCAGAGCCACAACAGCCAGCCGAGCCCCTCGTCCCCAAGTCTGTCATCCCCCGGCACCCCCAGCCCCACAGTGAGCCCCAGAGTGTCCTCCACAGCGGCGGCTGGCCAGGGCTCCAGCAGCAGTCCTCCCACCAACCGCTTCTCCAGCAGAGCCATCTTCGCAGTGTCCAGCAAGACCAGCGTGAGTAGTGGAGTGGAATTACCATGAGGGTTTTTGATGTCTTGCGCTTTTCGCGCCCTCACAGCCTTCAAAATAGAGCTTATTGTCACACTAACGCAGTCTCGCCCATGTCAACCACTGCCTTTTGCTGTATTATAGCTAGTCACACACGCAAACACTGGCTACCATAATTTCTACTTAAATAGCCTGTAACTAGTTTAAAGAACCACTTCCTTATATAGTGTGTTGTGTAGATAGATGCTGTGTATTGCAGCAACATTATTCAAATGTAATTCTGGGATTACTGAGCTATGCAGAATTGCAACCCAAGTCATCTTCGTATTGACAAACAGCCTTTCATGATCCTCTGCCAGATACACGAAAATGTGATTTTACAATTGGCAGTAGATGTAATCCAATAATTGCAATTTAATTTTCTGTGTTGTGTAAGTGCCTTTGTGGCGAGTAGTGGAATGTGGGTTTGATAGAATCTCAGTTGCTACGTGGCGATGCGTGTGTGTGTATGTGCATGTGTGTGTGTGTGTGTGTCTCATGCAGCACTAGACACTGGCTGTGTCACCGTGGTTGCACAAGCGTCGCCCACGAGGATGCTTAAAGGTTCATGTAGCACGGTAACATGAGCACATCAGGTTCCTGCGAGACACATTAAGGTGCACTGTGTGGTTTACATACATACTTCAGTCAAACATGTGAAGTCAGCGTTGTGAAATGCAGGCCCAGGAGATATGCCTCTGTGGTAAAGCAACGGTTGATGAACAAATCGGAACCTTCAACCTGGACGAGCAGCATCGTTTGACCATGGAAAGTGACCCATATTGTCCCCAGCAAAGTTATTTTATACAAGTAAAGAATAGATAACAAATATTACTCTATTATAGCTTTCCCTTTAACCACTACTTTCCCCACATAGGCAGTTTGACAATTAAATATAGTATATTAATAATTCGCACATGGTGGCTCCTGTAACAAAATGTTATTGGATGGGTCCATCCATGATATACAGCACATCTGACATCTGAGAGTCCTCAGGATGAAAACGCTTACTAGGCAACAAATGAAGGCCATGGTCATTGCTGTCTAAGATTGCTGGTTGTCAACTGATGTGTGCTTTGCCCATATAGGCAGTACAGGGCTGCAATATTGGGCTGCGTTTAAACATCCATGGCGTTATGGCTGCACCTCAAAGCCAGCCAATGACGGTCACAGTGTCTTCCTGGCTGTCTAATACTCATGGGGCTTTCTGACAGCAGTGGGAAAGCTCTGTCATATCTAAAGTAAATATTGAGGAAGGCAACAAAACCGATACCAGCTGAGCACAATCAGAATACTTTCTGCAGCCCTTTTTCTTTCCATCCCCTTGTGTTTAGGTGTGTGAGTGTGTGTTAGTGTATCCATTGGCTAGTCCTGTGGCTAGCGATATGTGAGCTCTTGTAAGTCTATGGAAAATACGTTTGATGAAAGAGAGAGTTCGGACTATTGCTCTGTCAAATCTGGTGCTTGTGAGATGAAAAAGCTTGGCCTGTCTTCACTCTGACAATAGCAGCTGACTGGCCATTGGCTCTTTAGTGTTACAACATGTTGTCTCAAATCCCCCCTACCAAGCCTCTCTGTTCACATTGTCTGCTTCACAAATATATGAACACCCAGACACACAATGCTAAATATGCACCTTTTTATTAAAGGTTCCCCTTCAGGGGGTCCCAAACCTCACTGTGAGAACGACTGCTCAAAAAAAATGGGTTTTAATCCAACCCCGTAAACACCCTAGAAGCCATGACATGTCTGCTTCAAGCATTTATCAAACTGGCTTTCAGAAGAATTTCTCTCAGCCAATATGCGGTATTTTTTGTCCTTTTCCCTCTGCTTTAATACCAAGTATAATTTGACTTATTTGTCAGGAGAAGCCAATACCGAGATATTCATTTTTATGTGTAATCTTTCACCTTATGCCCCATTAAAGTCTTTTTAACAGCCAACTGGCAGACGACTCAAAAGTGGAGCAAGTCACAACAGTTGAAGACAGACAGAGGGACAGACAGAGAGACAGACACATCTGTTTGATAATCACAAATCTATGTGGCAGCAAGAGGAATGTTATCATACATAAAATCATCTGGCCAGCTCTAAACAACACAAGGCCACCACCTGTCTTCATGTTTGTGTGTGTGGGAAACCTCCATGGTTTTGGCCAAACACTGTATTTCTCAAAATCGATAACAAAGAAATACAGTTTAGATTGCACGACCTGCTGAATTCTCTGCTACTTCAGCACACGCGTGCGTGCGTGCATGCATGTGTGTGTGTGTGTGTGTGTGTGTGCACGTGTGCATCTAACTGACTGCCAGAGACATGTGTACAGACCTGTCTGTGTGTTGAAGCCCTTGGCTCCAGCTGTGTAAAAGTGCATCTTCACGGCCAACTGTCGTGCCTGACAAGAAGGCACGCACCTGCAACACACACACACACACACACGCACACTGCATATCGCTATAAATTATTTTAATATAATAAATTATTAATGTATGCTGTCTTTGAATATATCCTGCCTGGCTTCTGTGTGCGTGTGTGTGTGAGAGAGAGAGAGAGAGAGAGAGAGAGAGAGAGAGAGAGAGAGAGAGAGACAGAGAGAGAGTGTGTGTGTAACTTCTTCTTTACATTACAAAAGTATTTTTATGATCTCGGAATGGAACAGCTGTGTGGGTTATATTCTAGACACAAGTGGTTTCCAGGCAGTAAGAATTAGTCTAGGCTGGCTAGGATCTGAATAAAAACTAAGCCTCTACAAAAATGTCTTCCTCTTCTCTTCCACCCTCTTTCTCTATGCGCTACCTTTCGTTTGTCTGCAAGTGAGGACACACACACACACACACACACACATATTGCACATGCACAACTCTGCTGTTGCCAATTACAGCCCCAAAGCTGCCGTCTGAATGGGCCATTGTGTGCACACTGAGGCCTCATTTGGAGTAGATTGACTGTAGAAGGATTATAGCATCAAGCTGGGTCCCCTCTGCACCTACCTCCCGCTCTGTTCTTCACCTGTCAGAGACAGACTCTCTCCCTAAGACTGTCGTAGTCTATACAGAGACAAGAACCTGCCTGGGTCCTGGACACCTGCTGGCTCTAAACCTGCCTCAAAAATCCCTTTGCACATCGGTGGGATGTTTCGTTTAGCCTGCATATAGCGTACATGCGTAAAGAACTAGCTCGTTTGTTTTGTTTTTCTTCTTCGTTCCTCCCACAACTCCCCTTGTATCGTTGTCTATTTATGTCTGCTTCATAACTTTTTCCAGACCAGGCCTGCATCTTTCTCCTGGCTAGTAACATGTGTGTGTGTGTGTGTGTGTGTGTGGTACAAGCTCCTCCAGTCCTAATTAGGAGATGAGATAGGTCACCAGGTTATCTACTACGCTGTAAACCAGTCAAGACGAGGCTCGGGGGACGGGGGTGAGGGTGGGGAATGGGGGGAGATTCATAACAGGGGGCGTGCATAGTTAATAGGTCAGCAGTATCACATACTTTATCATTGCATTCTCAAATATGGTGCGAGTCTTGTTCTAGCGGTTTACATTGCTATGCTGCCCCATTGGTCATTTATACAACAACAGCACAGTGGTAGGTTAATGCCAATCTTATAACCTACATTTAACCCTAAGAGCTTTCTAGTCAAGACAATATCTTCCCATATGTAGGATATTGATCCATATGTAAGATGAAATCAGACAATGAAATACTTTATAAGACAGAGGAGATGGGTTTAGTTGGGCAGGGGAGACGAGGGAGGAGATGAACTCCTGTTACTGTCTCTCCAGTTCATTTAATTATCTAACTCACAGTGGTTAGTTTAGCTGTGAAGAGTGGTGGGTGAATTTCACCATTAGTTAGTCTGTTCAAGTGTTCTGACTCCTGTCCAAACTAAATACAGTTACGTACAGAGTTTGCACCAGTACGCTTATTACACGCTTGCATTATGCTATAAGGTGCAAAAAAATAAATAAATATGCACACACACACACATACAAACACACTCATAAAAACACACCCATTCCACAAGCCATATGTCTGGCTATTGTGATGTTTCTCATGCAGAGATGTGTTCTGTGGTGATGTGGCCTGCTGCTGAGTTGGTCTATTTGAGGATAATAGTCGTAGTCGCTGGTGGCCTAATGAAAAACTGCTTTTCAGTCAATATTTGTTCAGCTACAATGTCACAGTCGCTGAACAAATGGCATTTGGTGATTACTGGCTAAAGAGAAAGACACTATCCGTATATCAGACATTGAGCGATTATTTATGACAACAATAGTGATATATGATTTGATTTAAAATTGTCCACCTAATTATAAGTAGTTCTTTATGACTCTGTTTACTCTGGGGCCACATGGTGCAGCCACAAACACATCCTTTCTGCATCAACAGGCCTAGAGCCCCTTTCAACATATCCTGTTAAATGGCTGCCTTCTCGTTGCTGTACGGTAGCCTTCAGCAAGCAACTTTGTTATATTTATTCTTATAGTGACATCAAATGGCATTGCCTCATTGACATTTACACTGTAGCATGGGTTTCCATTACTTAATTTTTTTAAATCCCTCAGGTCATTAACCTTCCGCTGAGTGTTGGAAAGCGCAAACATTTGTGTGTGTGTGCGTGTGTGTGTGTATACCGTATATATACACAAACTTCTGCAGGGATGTGAGACAGATGAGAGCTTAGAGAGTGAGAAGGAAAGAAGGATTAAAGAAGAGAGAGAGAACATCTTGATGTAAACAGGACGTCTGCAGTAATGGACCAATTGAGTGCATTGTTGTTTATCTCCATGGCAGAGACGCTTGACATTTACACATTGACCGAGGAGACTCCCGTAGCACTGCCAGCTCTCTCACCTCCTCTCTCTCTCCTCTCTCTCCCCCTCTCCCTCTCTCTCTCTCTCATTCTTTCACACAATGAAACAGAACTAATCTCTGTGTACCCTAACTCTGCCAGGACGACTCCAGCTGGCCTCACCTTCCCTGGGGGGGGGGGGGGGGGGGGGGGGGGGGGGGGGGGGGGGGGGGGGGGGGGGGGGGGGGGGGGGGGGGGG
>JAODTR010016309.1:0-26209 GCA_025399935.1 Amblyopsis rosae
TTGCAATCACTTTACCGCACCGTTGTGACGAAAAGAGAGCTGAGCCGGAAGGCAAAGCTCTCGATCTTCCGGGCAATATTCGTTCCTACCCTCACCTATGGTCATGAAGGGTGGGTCATGACCGAAAGAACAAGATCTCTGAATACATGAGTGGGCAGCACAATGTAACATTTGGCAGGTGAGACATAGGCGTGAGAAGGTGGTGCTGAGGGTCCTGCAGAACCCCCAAGTGTTGACGGGCTGGAGCTGTAGTGCAAAGTCGTAGAGGCCCCGCCAGCGTCTTTTTTCAATTGGTCCGCATGCAGCAGTCGAGAGAAAAAGCTCTGCACCCAGCGTATGCTGCCGTTTTTGTACGAAGTCAAGTCGAGAGGAGAAGCTAGTTTTGTCTACTGTGTTGACGTCTCACTATCACAATGTGTATGAGCATATATTGTTCACATTGAATGTTTCTATTGCTTTTATAACCATACAGAAACTTGTTTTAGCTTGCGTAGCGGTGGTTAATGTTGTCATCCTATATTGTCATAGAAACAAAAGTGTCCAGAGCTTTTTAATGAAGCGCTGGGATGAAGTGCTCCCAAGAACCCTGCCAGCGCTAAACTGGACACAGGGCTATTTAAATGTTTTATCCAAATAGTAGGCTCTTTCTTGGTAATAACAAGTGTAGCATAATATGGGCTACAGTAAAACACGTTTATCAAAAGATTAAATCGCATCAATGATCTAACTTTCGATAGGACCTATTTTTTTTTTCTGGCAGTGATGCACGCACCATGGCACCGGCACAAACGCCCTATAGGCCTTCTTTCGGTGTTCTGCCGTCTGCATTAAGACACGTTTTTAATGTCTGCCACCTATCTAACTCATAGGCTACCAAACAGTGTGATTATAGTATGGTTATATAGAATTACCAACAATATCTTAAAACTCAGATAAAGTTATACTGAATGGTTTGACCGCAACTACCCCTTTTGGTGTTTCAGGTTCTGCGATAGCCTCTAAATGACAACGGTACGCTGACTGGCATGTCGAAAATCAGTAGGCTAGGCTAAATAGCCATGTCTTAAAATATGTTGTAGGCTATGTTCTGGACGGTGTGTTGCCAGTTTTGCGTGTACAGTATCATGCCTAAAGGTTATTTTTGCAGTAGGCTTCTGTATTTTGTGGATGCGTATTTGTCGTGAGAGCGATGTTGCACTAGGCTTAATTTCTTTCTTCTTTTTTTTTCTATTTCTCGTGGGGGATACCTCCTGCCCATCCCATTAATTACATTATTAAATAAAATATATAAAAACAATTCCACTGTCTAGAATTTTCAACACCCCCAACTGAAAATGCCTTCCCGCGCCGCTAAGGCGAGACGGTCTTGTCACAATCGTGTTCACATTACTGCAGTGACAGATCGACAGATATAACTATAATTTTTCTGCTACAGTAGGACAATCTGACAAGGTAGGACAGATTGACAGAAAACCAGATCGATTCCATACGCACACTGGTCTTAGAAAGTAAACAAATAGCCTACAGTGCTAATTTTGATTCCTTACCTTGGTTGCCTACCAGGTTAAAATGAATTAATTAATTTGAAGGGACAAAATAACTTGTTGCTTTTGTGCTACCAGGTCGAATAAAGGGTTATAGTTTGACTGTCGACTATGCTACCATACCATCTGCAGGCCATACCGGTAATAGACTTTTGCATTTATTTAAAGAGAGAAAACATTTTGACTAAAATGTAATTGCTTTTCGTTGACCAAAACGTTTTTCTATTTTCGTAGACTAAAATAGACTAAAACTATTTAGAATGAAAATTACTCAAATGTGACTAAAATTATTAAGCATTTTGATCTAAAGACTAAAACTAAGACTAAATCTAAAATTGCTGCCAAAATGAACACTTATTCTAATGTCATTCCTGCTGCTGAACGTCGCCACCAGTGTGCGTTTAGACAGACGTCCTGGGCTCGGAGGACTGCTAGAACGCTTTCGAGGAGTGTGAGCTGTCTGACTTTTTGAGAGAGCGTACTGCTAGGTGAGTGTGGTGCGGTTACTGTGCAGTGCGTGGTTAAGACTGTAACCTCGGCCGCACAGGGCCCAGGTTAGATCTTCAGCTCATCTTAACGCATGGGTAAATACTGTATACGGTAGCTAGCTACATATGGTGCAGTTGTAGAAGCACTAGTGATTAACAGTGGCAGCATTACTCCAAAGCTCTACTCATGGACGAGAGTGGCTGTTGCTGCTAGTGGGGATTATCTTGCACCACGGTGGTGCACCTTGCACGCCGGGTAGGAGGAGAAGGTTCCAGAACTCAGTGGCCAGTCTCTGGTTGCAGCAGAGAGCTGCAATGCAGATAGGGCAGGGAGATGCTCCCATGGAATTAGCTAAAGCTCAGCTACATCCATGATGTCAAACTGAATAGAACTGATGTAAGATTTTAAAATGTTTATTCTTTCACAGAGTGAAACAATGTGTGTGTGTGTGTGTGTGTGTGTGTGTGCACCAGTGTGAGTGTGCTGTATCAGTATGTATAGCTCAGTGTGTGTGTACTGTATAAGTGTGTATAGCTCAGTTTGTGCGTGTGTGTGTGTTTCTGCATGCACATGCGTGTGTGTCAGTGTGAGTGTACTGTATCAGTATGTATAGCTCTGTGTGTGTGTGTGTGTGTGTGTGTGTGTGTGTGTGTGTGTGTGTGTGTGTGCGTGTGTGTGTGTGAGTGAGTGAGTGTACTTTATCTGTGTGTATAGCTCAGTGTGTGCGTGTGTGTGTGCACGTGTGTGTGATCATTTAGTAGAGGAAATAGCAGCACTTTCTGCTTCTTGCACCTACTACGATGACCTTTTAATAAACACACCCTGAGCCACACACACATTTAAACTCATACTTGGTGCTACCTGGCACCACATTAAATTAAGGTACTTGGTGCTGGTACCTGACACCACATTAAATTAAGTACATTTCTGCCCTTTAAATGTCAGTCTTACTTCAAATCAAGTCTATCATCATATATATATATATATATGTTGTTATTGTCGGTTTTACAGTAAGCTTATGCAGAGTCAGTCCAAGTGTCCACACTAAATAAAAAGTGTGTTTGTGAGTACACTGATCAGAGGTCAGTGTGTGCAGTGTTTCTGCTAGCTCTTCAACTATAAAGTCACTGGTTGTGCTGTGCAATCACTATTTCCAGTTGCACCAACTGTCCTATCAAAAATGACATCAGCGCCTCTACAAACATGACAGTCACAGGCATGGCCTCTGGGATGTGGAGCTGCTGTTATGGAAACCACATATTTCTATTTGCACCCAAATTAACCAATCAACCTACAAGAAACTTTTCTGATCTTCTGTACAGTGGTGTCCTTGTGGAGAACAATACATATAATTGGTCTCCATGATTATGACATTATTATTTATTTTCCTTGATATTGTGATTATTATCCGTGATATTTTAAATTTGGTTTTTATGTTAACTGCATACAGTACACAAATAAAACAAGTAAACATACACGATTGCTAAATTCATCTTTCCATTTATTATCTTGACCTCTTCTCCATTAGGGTAAACAATTGCAAAATTTGTAATAGAACTGGTGCAGTAGCCTAACTTGCTTAGCCTTCAGGCACTAATCGACACCTTTTGAGGATGCTATTATACAGTGGTCAATGTGCAACCTCAATTAATATACCATTACTTGTGCAACCCTACTCTATTGTAACCTGACATGCCAGATGGATTGATAGTCACACGTCCATCTGGGAAAGCATCCATCTAAACACTTGTGTTTCTGATCTTACACTTTCACCTAACTAATTATGTGATTAGAAGACCATTGTAAAGGAACTATGTAAGTGCTTGCTGACACTAGATGTCACACTACGCACCAGAATATCAGACCAATGCAAATGCTTTGTGGGCCTTGCACACGCACGCACACACGCTCACACACGTATTAACATGCACGATCAGACCGGCTGTGAAAACAAAGATCAGAGCAGCTTGGGTTACACACACACGCACACACACTCAAAGAGCCGAGTCATTCCCTGCTCAGGACACTATTACTCCACTGTATCTATATGATCATGTGCTGCTATTGTTATGTTTGAAACGTAGAGGACACATGCCCCTCCCACACCTGAGGGCCTTGCTCTCCTCTCTACTCCTATCTACTCACAATGTTGACACACCCGCGGGTTTGTGCCAGCGCTATAGCACAATCAAGTCTACCTGTTAAGCTGAGTTGTGTGTAGTAAGGGCCAGTGTAAGCCACCACACTAATGCAGAGGACGGTGTTCCCTTTCTTTCACAGCCTGGTGGTGTCACCAAAGCTAGAGCCCAGCACTGACACCCACATGTTACCCCTCCACCCTCCTCACCACCCCCGGGCCCCCCCTGTACATCCTGCCTCTATGGATTCTCCACTGCACCACACTAACCCCTTCTGCCACACACAAACCACTCCACGCCCAATGTCCCCCAGCAACCCCTTCTTCCTCCTCCAGCAGCGTAACCCCTTCTATGGGGACATGCTAACCCAACTAAAGCCCTCGCTGTCCCCTCTGATCTATATTTCCGGTTCCCGACCTCCGATATCCCAACTCTTCTCACAGCCAGGTGCATATAACCCTGCCCTGCTGGATGCATACACTGATGCTATTGTAGACGCCATCGTATACACAAATCCGGCGACAGACTTGGAGGCCAAAGCTAATCAACAGCCTTATCCTTACCTGCCCAAAAATGGATGCAGGACGTCTTCCAACCCTTTTAAGTCTGCCAGGTCGGTGGAAGTAGAGACGGATTGGGACGATTCTTTTGAAGCCTTTGCAGCTGGCCGCCTCCAGGATCCTGAGGACTCAAGATGCGAGCCACAGCAGAACACAGTGACCGCTCCCCTGGAACATTGCAGCACATATGAAACTAATGCTAATCAAAATGCTAACGTTGTTCACTCATCAAATACAGAACCTGTATTTGAAAGGAATAACACCACTGGCTCAGTGACTTCCTCTCACACAGAAAACATTGAGTCTTTTGTGCCATCTCTTGACACTAAGGGGGAGGGAGTAAGTCACAGAATGATTATTACAACTAACGCACCAGAGTTGGATTCATGTATTGATACTAAAATATTTAAACATGCCACTAACACTAATAGTATAAAAGGCACTAATGCACAGCAAATCCCATTTAATGACCTTTGCCCATTACGTAGCCCCTCATTTCCATGTCTAAGTCTAGAGCTTGACAAAAACATATCTCCAACCCATGATTCTTCTGCCGTTGGAAGTTCAGTAGACGAGGATGTCCTGTCCAGCACGTCTTCTTATTCCTCATCAGAGAAGTTCTCATCTGCTTTTTCAGAGGATGCCGAAAGACAAGGTGACAGTTGCATTGTTTTCTGCGAGACGCAGACTGTGCTGTACGTTCTACAACACTCAGAATCTGAGGATATGGTGGTCGACAGGTCTGATAATCTTCCTATAGATAACATGGCTCGGGGAATGATTGATCCCATCTTAAATCATGAAGAACAAATAGAACCTGTCAGATTTAAGGCACAAGAGCAATACGCACACCCCACCACAGTCACTGTGACAGAGTTGGACATGTATGCATGTTCTGAGCCACCAAGCCAACTTGAGGCTGAGGACAATAAATCAGTTACAACAGCAACACAAAGTGACATAGACGGGCGTAATCCTGTCCTGTTGGACGATGAACAAGCCTCTGAACATCCATCATTTTACACCGTGAACTCCTCATTTGGCGACAGGCTATCATGGCTGGAATCACCCCTTGACAACAGCAGATTGGGCCTTTTCTCACAACAGGCCTTGCTCAGTTCTCACAAAGCACCAGCAGTAGGAACAGATGCCAGACAAGGCTTTGAGGTTGCTGTGCTGCAAACAAGGTTATCTGATGGGAGCCTGTATCAAAGCACTGACTCACGACATTACCAGACCTGCTTGTCGTACAATTCCTCAGATGTCGCTGATGGCGTAGAGGGCACTGTAGCTAAACAGCTGGCTGAGGGGCTAGCCTCTGCTAACTCAACACTATGCATGTCAGAGGTTTGTGGAGCAGATTCCGCTGATGGTGGAAAACTGAAAAGTGAAGGATTAGGGTGGTTCCAGTCGGAAGACATTTGCCTGGCTGAGCCCAGGATGGCACCAGGTTTCACAGCAGGCGATGACGTCGGTTTACCAACACTTGGTAAAGCACTAACAGGCGTGCATATAAGGTGTAGCTCAGATGATGATACGCACAGCAAACAGGTCAAAAGGAACCAGCTATTAGGGGACTGCTTAGGACACCCTGCGAAGCTGCAACGCACCCAAACCGAGGAGATTCTCGTTATGTCTTCTAACGTGGGCCAGCTTGGCTCACAGTCTCTTCCTTCTCTGCTCTTCCCTGCTGCTCCTCTAACTCCTGAACGTAGCTCCCTCTTAGCTCTCTGCTCCTCCCCTACCCCTGCCATTGCCTCGGTGGGGCGTCGCCCCAGCAGCACAGGGCCTGGGACAGACGCCTCACAAGCAGCCTCGCCCCAGGGGACGTGGCGGCGGGCAGTCAGTCAGCAGAACAGGTGAGGTGACGTACGCTCCAGTGCTGGGTGAAACGGTGGGGAGCAAGCACGTATTTCCTGCTTCCGGAATGTTCTGCCCTGTGTCCTGTGCCTTCCGCTGCCGCTCTGCTTCCCCTACTCTCTCTGCTGGCGAATCTAAAGGTGTTTCTCCTGTCTCTAATTATCTCTCTTGACAACGCCACACAAATGCATGCAGACGCCTTGACATTAAGCACACTCCACTGCAGGTGTCTGTGTGTCCTGGCTCTGTGGCCATAGGGGACGAATGGCAGACTCAGTCCAATTAGCAGTTATTATTTCCCCCCTACTGCCCCCTCCCCCTCCCCCACCATGGGACCAGCTATCTTTGTGTGGCTGGCTGCGTTAGAACACAGCCACACACCAACATCTCAATAAAGACCCATGGCTGAAGAATGATCAGCATTATGCTATCTGTGTCGATGATTAACTTTCCTCACTCATTTACGTGTTCTCCAGTCTGAGTAGTAACTCATTTAGCACATACCTGGAACATGCCTGGTGCATCATCTTGTACAAGTTCTACTTTTCTGTTATTTCATATTTGTTTTAGGCATTTCTTCCTGCACCTGCCTAACCTCCCTTGCCCCTCGTCCTTTGCGGATGAACTGGTTTAATTGGGGTACTAAAATAACCACTGAGGCGTAGCTGGTGTGAAACGGTGGGCATAATTGTCTCTCCTAGTCAGTAAAAGCTGTTGTGTCCCCCTGCAGCCCCCACCTGGTGAAGCCCCTCCACACAGCCACAGTGGACGAGAGGAAGACAGAGGGACGCTCAGTTCTGGCAAGCGGCTTGGTGAAGCTCAAGTCCACCATCCACCCTGGGAAGAGCAGCCAGCTCAGTGAACAGGAACCAGACAGGAAAAAGGTTTATGATTGATGGAGTGATTTATTTATTTATTTATTTATTTATTTATTTATATAATTTATATAATTATTATTATTTCATCATAATAATAATAATAATAATAATAATAATAATTATTATTATTATTTTATTTTATACAGTATATAAAACAGCTGGCCTTAGGGAACCACTCAGCCTTAATTTTGTCATGTTTATTAATATTTACTTAATGTATAAGTTTGATGAATTTCTCAATATTTCACACTTTACCACTCCCTTCTCATTGGCAGTCTCTAACGGAGGGGGCGGGGTCTTACTACCACCTGACCCACAGTGATCTGGTGGCTCTGCTATTGCAGCGGGAGGCGCAGCTGGAGAGGCAGAAGGTAGAGTTGGAGCAGCAGGCATCCCTGCTGGCCAAGCGCACTGTTGAGCTGAAGAAGCTGAAGCCGCAGGTCCGCGATCTGGAGGACTACATTGACACCCTCCTGGTGCGCATCATGGAGCAGACACCTACCCTGCTGCAAGTACGCTCCAAGATCAAGTGACATGGAACAGTACGCATCTGTAGCCTCCACAGCAGCTCTTTAGTCTTTTTGACTGTGCAGGCTACTGAAACGTGTCTTCGATAGAAGGGATTGGTCATTGTGAATGTAGGAAATCATAATGGGTCCTCTCAGGTTGTTTTTCAGGTCACACCCATGTTGGTTTTAAGATAATGGAGAGGTAAAAGCCCCTCAGCAGGTACAGAGCCCAAATGCTTCCATTTTTGGCCTCTGTTCTCACCATTCGCACCTCACTCTTCACTTGTTCACTTCACAAGAGAGAGTTCATGTTGGGTTTCAATACAAAGTTCTGCATATGCTATTTGGTGGAGAACCAAATGTAGCCAGAGATTAGTCAGAGATCCTGCCACACATCTTTGGATATTTAGCTTTTTGAAAGAATTGCTCCGTGTATTAAATTAGAAGCATATTTTACAGTCAGTTTTGCCATATTATGTATGTCTGATTTTGGATTGAGACTCAAATGTTTCCCAAAACAAAGTGAGTTCACTGATTATTCTTACAGCTATGTGCTGGAACATTCACTCTTGTCATATGTACAGTATTGGGATTTATTTTTAGGTTTGAAAGATATTCAAAAGTGTTCTTATCCCCAAAAGTAATGGTTGATTGTCTTTTTAATGCACTCCAAAAGCTGACCATATTTAGCTTCTTTTTTTTTTACTCACCCCCACCCCATCTCTATCCTACTCCTAACACCGTCTTTAATTTACCCATGATCCTCAGCTTCATAAGCAAACCGATGGGGACATGTATGGGTTGTGATGTAATCAGGTGAAGACAGTAGGATACAGTAACCAATAGGTATCAGGCATCGCAGCTTCTTTGAACACATGCTTCTGCCTTCCAACGCTGCGTTATCAACGTGATTCCACTGTTAGGAGAAACAAACACCCAACGTGCTGCTACTTGACCCGCCGCTGTCTGAGTGTCTCATGCGTTTCCGCTAAAGCACGCTGTGTATCGCTTGAACTGTCAGGTGTGTTACAAAGGGATATATACCATATATTTACAGCATATATGATGTATGGAAATGCCAAATGCTGCCTTATTTTGTTTTGTTAAAAGGTTCAATATTCATTAGGTTTGTTTAAATATTGCACTTGATTTTAATTGCTAGGGCTCGGGGCAAGTATTATAAAAAAACCCATCTGTTCACTGTTGTTTATCTAACTAACACAATTACAATTATTGTTTATATCATTGCTCACAGAAAGAAGTGTATGTATATGGAGAGAAAATAAGCAACAAAAGAATATATAGAACAGATTTGATACACCAAGTATTCCAACGTGACTTTGTGTATGTTGCTGCACTACTCATACAAAACAATGCTCTGCTGATTGGTATAGCTAGATCTATGTCACAGTACAGCATCTCATAAGTGCTCTTTGTGAATTAAGCTCTTATTATGCATACACATCATTGGACCTACACCTTGTCACTGTAGTTCTGCTGAACTATGAAAATATTCATAATGTTACAAATTACGCTGCACTTGTCAAGCAAGAATAACTTTTGTTTCCATGTCTTCCATTTAAATATTTAAAAAATGTGTTTTAACTGATTTTCTTTGTCCCAGAATGTGTAGCTGGTGGATAAAGTAATAGAAGATTGGAAAGTTTACAGTTCGTGATGCAATTCTGTTTCACAATTTTTGTATATTTAATAAAGAATATTTTGTGTTTCTTGCTCACCATGTTTGGCTGTATGTAAGATTATAATGATGAGGATGATGAGGATTATGGGTGGATGTGTGCGCAGCGTTACTAAATTAGACGTAGCCTATAATTCTGGATATAGTATATATATAAATTAAGTCGTGAATATAAATGCAGCTCAAAAGGGAAAATGTATCTACTGAAATCTAAAATAGAGTAGGGCGCCATTGTTTTCTTCCATATGGTTAGAAAACAATTCCTACAATTACATATATCTTCAGGCGCAAATGCAACACTTGTATGTATTGTTTTGGCGTACGTGTCAGTTAGGCTATATGTTAAATTCTTGAATTTGGAATAGGCTACAACTACAAGTTCTACCAGTCTTTTGTCTGCATTTAATGTGGACGTGCGCACCCTGCTGCAGAATGACTTTCAGTACGGAGAGTCTCAGTTTTACCAGGTATTTTGTTTTTTTTGCCCGTAATAACCATAGAGATAGCCTCCATAGCCAGTTAAAAATAAAAATAAAGACATTCAGTCCAGATCTTAGCCTATATGGCTGTTAAATGGTTTCATTGTCCCGAGCAATTTGTTTCATTAACAAACTGATTGAACCATGCATGGAGTAGAAGTAGACGGCCTACAGCAGCAGCAGTCTGCCTTCTGGTCGGTATCAAAGTATAAAAAAGAAAGCCTGCTTCATGTGTTAAGTAATTTGTAAAAAAACAAGGTGTCAGTTTCCAGATCCCCGTTCAAATTAACAGTTATACATGAACGTCTTCATTGTGCTGTCATGCATCTCCAAAATACCGTATGTTCCGTTTAGAATAGCCTAACTTCTTTCATATTTGAAGTTAATTGCCGGTGGTGTGAGATGATTCACTCCTCTGAAAGAGGTGGGGAGGAAACAGTTTGTAAGAGGCATTAATGAGGAGGCTCCACCTGCCGCTACAAAACAGCTGGCACGCTGTAAGTAATATTATTATTATGTGGGACAGCTGTCATACTGGAATGGCTTGTATGTTGCAGTGTGTCTGAAGTGTTATCTGGTAATGATACAGTCTTACATTTACAACTTTACCAAGATTAGTTAGAATCTGTAGATGTGTGAGTAAAAGCATTACATAGTTAAATAGATGATGTAAACTCTGTTAATGTTTCATGAAATACAGATTTACTGACGTGTACACATGAAATTCAGGACCTTGGGATTAGAAGGTTCTATCTGCACAAAGCTAGTTCTGAGATATTGAGCATCAATGTTTTACATCCCCTATTTCAAAACTATTTTGTCCATAATCCATTAAGATCCTCACCTTAATCTTGACATATTTGTAAATCAATTTTATTAGACGGTGCAATCGCAGATAGAACATTATGGTTCTGAAATGTCTCAATGGGTTGAGCAATCTATCTGACAATGAGACATATTTTTACCAAAATGGAATCACAGCCTAATGAAATACATTGCAGCTGTAATTTGATAGTTAATTGTTATATATATATATATATATATATATATATATATATATATAAGAGAGAGAGAGAGATATATAAATAGGCGTATGGTTTTTGGTGTATATTTGCAGTGTCAAACTTTCATTTAGACTCACAATTACGATTCCATCCTGCAGTTTCTTAAATAAAATTGTATTTGTAATTGCTGATGAACTGTTGTTTAAAATAATGCTTTTAAAGTGTGTTTTTATCATATAGTCCCTCATTAAAGTGAGACAGTACACTGCAAAAATGCCCTATCAAATATAACTGCAAATATATTTGTATGAGCTTGCTTATGCTTAAAACAAGCAAATGTGGCTGCCAGTGTGTAAGTGAAATTTACTTGATAAGATTTCTTAAACTAAGTGCATATTCACTTAAATTATGTCACTAGCACACTCTTTGTGACAGAGAAAAATACAGTATCTTCATTCACAGCAGGATGTATTAGATGGCTTAATTAGTTAGTGTATTCTGCCTAGATGTAGTGAGTTGTTGGTTGTGATGTGCTCCAGACTACATCATTGACACATGTAGGGCCTACTGTATGTAATGTAGGTCTACAACCAAGGCATGGTTATCCAGATCCTCCAACAGTTATGTTGTTTGCCCTCTTTGACGCGCACTTATGGCGGATATGTTCAGGTGGGGTCCTCAGTGGTTGGGCACTCTGGGTAATGCCACCTCATTGGTGACAGTAATAGCAGCCGCGGCTCTAGGGATGTGTCGAGGTGTGGACGTGCCAGGCAGTTACAAGGGATGGGAACAGTGTGTTTTGTGTGTGTGTGTGTGTGTGTGTGTGTGTGTGCGTACGTGCGTGTCCCCCGGGCACCCTGCCAGGATGGGTACGGCCTCAACTTGCCCCTAATGATCACAGTCACGGAGGGCCGCCTGTCATTTTTGCATATGAGTACACGTGCACACATACACACAACTGTATTTGAACACACCTGAAAATGCACACACCTACATACACACAGATGGTTAGCTAATTAGAACAAATTGGGCCATATGAACTAGTATTGTGCACAGCATTAGCGAATGGTCACACCAGAGCAGAAAGCTCATTACCTTTTAGGAAATTCATTTGTCAACTGAAAAGCAGCATTGACGTTTTTAGCAAAACGCAATTATTGCTCACTGAACCATGGGTCTTAGAGGGGAAAGGAGAAAAAGCTCTAGCTAGCACCAGCTGGTTAATAGAATGGTGCTTATGTTGACATGTCTGTTACTTCTGTCCTGTTGCTCCTGGAATACGAAACACTTGCAGCAGCGCTATGTTCAAACGTCTTCCTCCAGGAGTCACAGATGCTCAGGTAAGCACAAGCCACGATACCTCATGCACTCTTTTTAAGCAGACACTGTGCTGTGTTCAGGGTGTGTGGGGTCAAATGTCAAAACAAATAAGATGCTTTGATGGACAATTGCCATCGATACGTACCTAAAAACAACAAATGTCTTCTAAATCATCACACATATGCTTTAAACATAATTCTGCAATAAAGGTAATGTGCTATTTATCTGCATCTTTGGCGAGCTCAGAAAATAAAGCAGGTAAGACACACCTTCACATGCACACAGTCTGAGATCGTTGCTTGTAATCTCTTGTCATGGTACGGTGTCACTGATGACATCCTTTACACCTCAGGAAAACACTTGTCTGTTTATGCAACACACTTGATTTACAGATAAGATAACACTTCATTTACCTCCCAGGGGGAAGGGGGATTATGATAGGACAGGCCAGTAAAGACCCAGGTACACTACCAAAGCGTGGCATCGCCCAACACGGATGTGCACTTTTTACATGCTTAGAACACTCATTTGAAAGCTTAGCAGGACATCCATTGCCGTGTATAGTGCGCTTCAGCCTGTCGCGCATAATATGCAGACTGGCACGTTCCAAGGAAACAGTATGTTTAGGCCTTAAGGGTGTGTGTGTGTGTGTGCGCGCGAGTTATGTGTGTAACCTGTGTGGAATGCAGTGCCAGATTGTATAGCTTTCAAGTTACTTTCCCTCTGCATATAGTGAACCTGAGAGCCAATCTGCTGGACTAATTAACACCTGATTAGAGTCATTGTGCACGTATTGCAGGCCATCCACCACCCAGACACTGGGGAGAAGGTCGTGATGCCCTTTCGTATGTCAGGTAACGTGGCACGGTGTGAAGGGCCTCAGCATTGGGGTTTACTGACGTGGGATCCAGGGACTTGTTATGTGTGCCAACACAGACACGTGGGGACTGCCATGACTCAACGGGGCTCTTTAGGTTGTCTCAGACCTGACAAAGGTCACACAGCTGGGTGCTGATTAAAGTCTCTCTCCCACGGCGAGCCAGAGGTACTGTTGGGCCTCGCAAGAAACAGGAGTATTTTGGTCCAGCTTCAAAACCTTTTTATCAAATGCCAACTTCCACTGTCAGAGAAAGAGGAAAAGAGCAGAAAAGAGCAGAAACTGAATAGAGAAGATGCACGAGATAAAGATAGAATGACAATCAGGATTAAACAGTAAATAATAATTAAATCAACACTAATCAAATAATAGTGCTCACACTAAATCCAGATAATACAGGCAAGTGAATAAGAGGAAAGGAAACCCTGAAGGTCTTATGAAGTAATGTCCTTAGCTAATAATAACAATGCAATGAGACATTGTGAAGTTTAAATATAACATACATGCTGATACTGTTAACTGTGAAACAGTCTTTTTGAACTGATATGAAATAGTTTGGAGGCGTGAAAATACTAGTGACACCAGTCTTGTTGATAACTTTCTTTTTTATTGATATTCATATAAAAAAGGTAAAACAGATTGAAAGCAACTTGCAAGAGCAGTTTAATTGACACAGACTGAAATAAAGTTAACCATAAACCAGTATTTATCAACTGTTATCTATTTATATGATGATAATGCACATTTTCTAGACTGTATATATTTATGCAACATTTATAAGACATATAAAAACGGAATGTTCAACTGGGTTCTCAGTGTCCTGGATCTAGCCCTTATTGTTGTCATCCATTTCTTCTTATTAGTATTAATATTCTGCAATGAAAGTCAATGGAAACCCCTAGAATTGTACAGTAACAAGTTAGGGGTTCCTTCCAAATGGCCATACACTTACTTATGGTTCAGTCCTATCATCTGTCTAGCGCCACCAACAGGTCAAAGTTGAGATAACTTAAAATGTCATAACTCTTGAACCATTAGTCATAGAATGGTTTCGCTATAGGTCATCTATTTCCGCCATGATATATTTTTTGCTATATTGAATATTCTGGAGTACAAATACTGTACTTACCTTACTTAGACCATTGGTACGTTTTTCATCAAATTTGCCATGGATCATCTACAGACCATGCTTATAAAAAGCTGTTAAAATCATTTTTATTAATAATTACTTTTGGCTATGACAATACATTTTGAGTGCATGCTTTTACTTAGATTGTTTTGACTCATATCTTGGGAAAGAAAGGTCTGAAGTTCACAAAACATGGTCACTGTATTTGGCACATTGGTCTGAGGGGGTTCCCTAAATTTGATAAATATTATCCACTAGGGGGCGCAATAACAGTTAAATTAGCATTTTGTTATTCAAATTATTAATTATTTGGTCTGGAATCATAATTATTCTTGGTCTCCCTAGCCCATCTTAAATATTTACTTAATTAATTATTTGCCATTATTTCTGATCTTCATGAAAAAGTAGACCATTCCTCACAATTTATTAATGTGTACTTTTTATTTTCTAAATAGTTACATAGTAAAGCCTCAGATTATGTCTGTGACCGATGATAAACCTGGCAGGTAAACTGTTGACTGGTGGCTAATGTGTCTCTGCAGTCTCCTAAAGATTTAGGCCCATCCATTATTGCTTACTTTGCTTTCTAATTGCAATTATTGCAATGGACATTATTAGCTAATAACGATAATAACTTTTACAGGTTTAATTCCATTTGGTACACCGGTGGAAAGAACATTTTATAATGCACATTTAATGTGAAGCTCTCTAGAGATGTGCATACAGTAAAATAAATTAGAATTTACTATAATACTTTGTAATTAGGCTATGTATTAATTGAAGGATAAAACATGTAGTATTGCCTTGGTTTTTCATTTTATAATTTATAATTTAATTTATTAGCATTCTATAATCATCACACCATTTTGATGTTATTTAATTTTACTTTATTTATTTATTTAACTTGTTTTAGGTTGTGGGTCTCTTCCTCCCAAACCAAGCTGTGCTGTCCACTGTCTTTTCACATATTATTAGTCAATTACAAATAGGAAACATATGGGAGGTAAGCCGTAGATGGCTCAACATACAGTATTTCGCATATAATTATTTGGCAATTCAATTTTTATCTAAGTTTAAGTATTTAGCTTTTCCTTTACTACTCTTCTGTCCTCATAACAGTGCTTGAACCAGAGTCACAATGCCTATTCTAACTACTGCACCTGCAATGCTTCCACGTGTTTTTAATATGCAGAAGGTTTTGAACATGGGCATATGAGCTATTAAAGTCCAGGGGTTAATACATGAATTAAAATGAATTAATTATTATTTACTTCTCCCAAAGAAAAGAGGTCAGAAGAGTATAAATCAGGCCTATATTGGCCTAAATATGAAGTAGACCTATGCCTATTGAGAAATACATAGTTTGATAACCCTTACTGCAATTGTTTTCATATATTTTTAATTGTGCCAAGGTTCCTGTATTTCATGTTTTTCTTTAACTAAAAAGACATTTCCACCATATGTTGCAGAACAGGCACACATTGTTCGCAGTAAATACATGTACCAATAAAGCCTATATCCTCTACTGAAGCAAGATGAATGTTGGACACACACTCGCACAGTGTGTAGTAGTTCCTTATATAAACATGTCAATTCACAATGAATGGCCAAATATGTTATTTAGTTTGACAGTTAGAATTCATTGTATTGTTATTTCACGGTGAGATTATAATCTGTGTTCAGTTAGACACATACGCTGTTGTGGTTCTGTGGAGAGCTAAATAAATCATAAAAGTGTTGAGTCTACTTTGAGCTCAGTGTAGCGCTACGCATCATGGAAAACCCATGCTGTTTAGTAGCAACATTAGTGTTTTATCCAGGCTGTTATGAAATATATAGACACGATTAAGTGTCGTTAGGCGCCTAGAGTACAGCCTCCCTGTGGCACCGTCGTTTTAAATTGGTCAATAAGGGCTGTGAGCAGTGTGACGTCACGCCATCAAATAGTCACCTCCACACCTCCTACTGGTCTATTCTATGCATTGCTTTGTGCCACCCTCGTCAGCCTCATAGGCTCCCAGCTAAAGCTGGGTTTAATGTCAAACAGTGTAGCACTCTCACACAGACAGACACACACCTGCTTGACACACCTTTTTGGTGTGAACACGGGGCTTAAAGCGACCCAATTAGTCATCCTGCTGCTGCCCTCAGGCCTGACATGGGCAGCGGGCCTGTAGTGAGGGCTGGGTGGGGGGTGGATGGTCCAATTAAACCTGAGCTTTGGTGACTACCCCCTGCCTGGGTCTGCAGAGAGAGCTTGGATGACATGGAGGATCACACAGTTAAGCACCGTGTTCCCACACAGACAAAGACGTTATTATTGCATCGTGGCTGCTAGCTATGGATTAGTCCCATTCCATTTAGTTAGTTATTGCGATCCTCTTTAATTAGAAAATTATATTTGTATGTAATGCTTTTCTATTTTTCTATTTAATCAGGCCATATAGATTTAATCACGTATAGTCTTTAGTTATTTAGGAGCGCTGGGAGGGGATACTGTTTGAACATGTTTTTCAGGTTGGGTTGAGTGTGCTGATCCAGAAAGCCAGCCATTTCAGCCCGGCCAATAGGATTCTAGTGCAGGGATTAATTCCCTTCCCTACAGTGGCTAAAAACTAATGTTCTCTTACTGTGTATTTGTCTCCCATGCTGTTACACACATTATTAGTTAAGCATGGTGCTCTGCATTGGTATCCCCTGCTGTTACACACGTTAGTTAAAAATGTTACTGTGTATTTGTCTCCCATGCTGTTACGCACATTATTAGTTAAGCATGTTCAATACATAGCAAGGAGCAGTCATGACCCAGCCCCCATAATGCAATGCAGCACATGTTCAGTATTGGATCCAGAGTACATCTGTGTACAATATTTATTTACTTTTGCCAAAATATTTACAGGCGACTCAAAGGCAGGGCAAATACAAAAGTCTAAAGAAGCTGTCACCAAGAGGTATTATACTGAATGGAATTTGTAATGAGGCAAAACACATTGCACTCATTGTCTCAAACATTAGCTCTCAAAGCAGCTTGAATCACATGTAGCAAATGTTCAATAGCTTTTAATATTACAGCTAGAATACTCTGCCAGGCTGACTCTGTGGATTTCAGGAGGAATAAGTGTCAATAATAATCACATTATGAATCATAATGTGATTGTGCTGATGTGAGTGTAGTTCTAAAGGGCACTGCATGGCGTGTGGCAATCTCACTGTAGGGGAGACTCATTTGTGTGATCCTGTACCTCTGTAGAGTGGGCCTGTTGTCCTCTTCAGAGACTTAGATGTGTTGAAGGCTTGTTATGTCAGATGTGTGTGTGTGTGTGTGTGTGTGTGTGTGTGTGTGTGTGTGTGTGTGTGTGTGTGTGGGGTGACAAATCATCTTTTTATGTCGCTCCCCAGCCCAGCCTAAACACACAGTCACACCCAGGGGTATAGGACCCTGTCCCAGAGTGCCCTGAGGCTACAGGGTTGTAATTAAATTGTTTGCCTGCCCCCCCTTTGCCATGGCGGTTGATCTAATTAAATCAACAGGTTTCTACAGCCCTGCCTTTGCCTGGTAATTGGCTGCTTGTTAGAACTCTGCTGCTGCAAACAAATTGGATAATTACCCTAAAGTGGCGTCTATGTCAAGGCCTCATTTACCTGATTTCTGTTTTGCTGTTGTGTTTGATGTTGATGTTGTTGTCCTCTGGTTGGCTTAAATAAAAGGTAATTAAAATGACAAATTGAAGCCACTGAAAGCAAAGTTGTGTTTGAGTGTTCGCCCCCTTGGTTTTTATCTGATGTCTTACTTAAGGGCAGATTTATTTGTAATAACCTAATCAAGGCACGGCCTGTCACTCAATTAGTTTATGAACACCTTAACTAGAAGGAAAGTCGAAGCTCCAGAACAGAGCTTGCATGCTTTTCCATTAGTGTACATATCAAGTATTTATATGACAATTAGAAAGTCTTTCAATGTTAATTATTTCCAATAATTATGAACAGTACCTGGATAGTTCATCCTTTAGCTTCACAAACAGGACCATAATAATTTTTATCCTCAATGTTTATCAAGATGCCTTTACCAAAAAGTTTTCATTTTTCCTCATTATTTGCTTTTTTTTCTTCTCAGGAAATCCCCCTATCTTTCCCTATATTAATTGGTCTGGGTAAAACATCCCTTGTAGGTAAAAGAGCTATTTTCTCAGTCAATTGAATTCCACTCTATGCGTGGCCAGGTCTGCAGCCCCAAGTACAGATAACTGCTGTTGTCTTAAATTAAAAAGGCTCCCGGCGCTCCAGCTAAACGCTCTAAAATGAGTTTTTCCTATTCCTATTAGTGTCAAGGAGACAGGGCCATCTATATTAACATACATTTGTGTTCACTTTAGCAGCCATGAATATATCACAGGGTGACAACAGGACTGATGTTTCCGCAGCAAGTCTCGACCTAACGTTCACCCTGGCTGGATTGCCTGTTGTCTGGGATTTGACTACTGCTGTATTCAAAGTCATAGGCAGAGGGAGGGGTGTATTCAGTGTCTAACAAACAATGCCTCCATCAGAGAGTGAAACAGCATGCATTTGAGTTCAGCTGCTTTCTCTTTCAGAAGGTCATAAGCACAGGATGCTTTTGGACGTTTTTTTTAATTTAATAAGCAATTTTTTATTCAATAGGTTGTAAAATGTCAGTTTATGCACATCAGTTGTTCATTTTAAATAGATTTAACCCTCTACTGCGACTTTCCTATATGCCAGCAAGTGACAGTGTCTGTATAACATGGTCTTTATGAGGCACTCAGAGGGCATCGGTGGAAACATTGTGGGGTCTGAAAGTGAACTTCATTCAACCTTTCCAGTTTAGTTGGTTTGATAAAGTAACGCTTCATAAAATTTAAGTCCCAATTTATTTAAGGGAAATCATGGACCCTATATTGCTTTAACTGATAGCACATCATTTTAGGATAAAACTTGATCCACCTTTAATGGAATATTTAAATTACACCGTATTAAAAATACATGCATATAAAAAAAAGAACATATATATACTGTATGCATGAGACAGGATGTGACTGTTTTGTGTAGATTATTTTATTTTTGACAGG
Organism: Amblyopsis rosae; assembly: GCA_025399935.1. Lineage (NCBI taxonomy): Eukaryota > Metazoa > Chordata > Actinopteri > Percopsiformes > Amblyopsidae > Amblyopsis > Amblyopsis rosae. The sequence goes on from JAODTR010016309.1 coordinate 19,574, forward strand.
CACTTTTAGAGACCACTATGACTAGGGTGTTCCTGTCCAAACCCATCCTTATCCTTCCTGTGCGAGACACATTATGGTAAATGGACTGTTTTTATATCGCGCTTTACAGTATTTTGCCTCACATTCACCCATTCAGACACCAATGGTGATTGCTGCCATGCAAGGTGCGACCAACCAGGAGCAGTTGAGGGGTAGAGGGTTAGGCATCTTGCTCAAGGATGCTTACAGGTAGGTCAAAACTGAGTTTGAACCCACAACCTTCCAGCTGGGAGCCAAACACCCAGACCACTAGACCATCCTGTCCCCACATTATGTTGCTTTCGTGTAATTTCACTCCCATTTTTCCTTCCTAAATGTACTTGTACACACAATCCTCATTAAATTACAAAACTTAATGGAAAATTATACGTAAGATACATTGGTGACATTGTTTGGTTTAGTTTATTTAGTATTATGAAACCATACCTTCTTATACAATGTAAACCTCATATGAAATAGTTCTATAATTAACTCTAGTTAATGTCAGAATACATACAGTATGTCATATATTATACATTTTGTTGGCAATGGAAAGATGGCATAGCACAGATGGTTTGCAATCATCCCTTAAGACTGACTACATCTTTAAGTGCAAAGAATAATCTGCAAGCTGTTGGGTTAAATTGCTCTGGAAATGATTTGATTAGTTAACTTGGTGTTGACACTTTAACCGCGTCGCCCCCTTACGAGTTATAGAATCGTCTTTTTATATCTTACCCAGAGCGAGAGCAGTCACCTTTGTCCGCTGCAGAGCTCTTAGAAGCATGATGAAATGACACACATGTCTGAACAGAAGTTTAGAAGAGTTGCTAAGAGACATTATCTGTATATTAGGCACACAGCCATTCAACACACCTTAATGGAGACTCCTTTATTGCGGCCATTAGAACCACAGATTTTACCAGCTCACTGTTTTATATTTTGAAACTCTCAATGAAAGGACATGTAGATGAGAAAGTATGGGGAGGGCTGGATAATGTTTCTCAGGTTCCTTTATCCCCATGGTTGCCATTGTTTAATTGACCAACACAGTATCTGAACCGCTACATCCACTTCTCCACTGTGTGCTATCACTTTAAGAGTGGTCTAATGAAGAGATGTGTTTATACAGAAGTCCCATGATAAACGACCTCGCTGTACCCGTGGTGTGAACAGGAATGCATGGAATTAATATCCCTTAGCCTCCCTTATAGCAGCAAATGTGGTGTCCGTCTATGTAAGGATCTGCAGCCCCTATTCTATTTTGCCTGAGCCAACACGTCTCTGCAGAACACCCTGACAGTCACAACCTTGTGCCCAGGTGTGTTTGGCGTAGGAGGAGGGAGGACATGCAGAGCGAGGAGCTGGGGGGGTGACTGAGATTGCAGCTGAATGCTTCTCTGCAGTCCTCCATGTCAGCTCGCCTTCACTGGCTGTCAATGGAGCGAGGACCGGGGGTCCGGAGCCCCGTATCTGCGCTGGCCCCTCTGTGATGGATTATGCTGCTGAGAGCACCCCCCCCCCTCACATGGCTGGAAGACTGATTTTGCACACTGGTACACTGCAGCACAATGACACACCTGTAGTTCTTGTGTCTCCTTTAGAGTAGAAATTCAAATAAAAACACATACAGTGTTATAATAACCTTGGTTTTGTTTTTTTTTAAATTCAAATGTCTTCAACCCATTTCCCCAATTGAATATTTTCTTTCCCGCTACGCACACACAGGGTGTGTGTGTGTGTGTGTGTGTGCGTGTGTGTAGCCTAATTAAAGCAAGGCAGCCGTACGTGTTAATGAGCTCCCTCATTAGGCAGTAGCTCTCTACCCGTTAGGGAGAGAGGCGGCGCTGAGCCGAGAAGGAGCGGCCATTTCTATGTTGCCTGCTTGGCTGGGTGCTGTCCCTCACTACCAAGACATTTGCCAATGGAGAGCAGGCATGCGGGAAGAGAGGCGGGAGCTGTGTGACGTGTAGCTCCACACTCGATTAACTCCTACTCTTAAAGTAGGAGTTGCTCCTATATCATTATTACAGGGATGCTGGAATTGCCCTTGTGGTTGAAAGCAGCATTACAAAAATACTAGTGTGTGTGCCCCTCCCACACCTGCGTGCATACATTGTTCTCTACCCCTCCTGCTACAGCTCTCATAGACCCATACCATTCCCCTACAGCTGTTGTATATGTCAAATGTTCCTAACCTCAACAGTGAGCTGGGGAGGAAATGTGGGGGTCTGGAGCTGCACTGTTTGTACGGTTTGGTTTTATAAAGGTAACGTATGTCATGCTAGAGAACGCTTGCTAACTTCAAACTCAAAGATTAAACACCTCTCCCTTCAATGCCGTAGGGTGCTCCCTCAGAAGCATAGCCCCACACATTGGAAATGCATTGAGAAGGCTATGGTGTTGTTGTTGTGTGTGGTCTGCACTACTTTGTTTATGTTGCTATTTACAGAGCCAGGGCTACCAAGTACCAGATACTTTTTTTAGTATGCACAGAGAACAGTAAGACAGCGGTCTGGAGTTATTTGGTGAATTTGACTGAATGCGTATTATCTTACAATCACATATATACCCCACCTCTGGTGTCTGGCTGCCTGCCTGATGGGTCTGGCTTCCCTGGCCCGGGCCATCAGCCTCCTTCCTCAGATGTCCCAGGTGTCACGTCTCAGCACCTCCACTGAGTTGAACACGTTGTTGTTTACATGCACACACACATTGGACTGTGGTATAATATGTCAATATCCCAACACAAACACTGGTAGAAGGTAATACAGCATGAATGCACATGGAATTATACAATATACCCGTATTATTGTGAATATCCCAGTAGCCCATTTATTGACACTGAGATGAAGTGGTGACAGAAAGAGTTTTGGTTTGCTTTGTTTAGGCTGAACCCATTCTCTGGTGAGACAGGTGTGCATGTACATATCCATACAGTGATCAGGTCTGAGCTCTCGCTGGGTTCAAAGGTTGCTGCTGATGACTACTGAATCACAAGCCCTTTAACATTAACTAGTGCAGCTTTGCTGAGATTCTGTTTTAATGAGCCATGACCTTGTGGACTTTAACATGTTCTGTTATGATGCATCCAAGCCTGAGCTTCTGCTACCAGCCTGGCTCCCAAATCATTCACACAATCCAGGCTAGAAGGCTAGAGTCTAACTTTAGCCTCTTGGCATGATGTGTATCTTTATTTCCATGTATGCGCTCGTGGTGTGACTGTTTTTTACCCTCCATCTCGTCTCCTCCCTGCGCCAAGTGACTCCCTGACACAAGCCAACCAGCACTGGCTTTAAAATGTTTAGGATTTAATTACCACTGGAAATAGCTCAGACAGCCATATGGCAAAAAACTTGAGACATATGTGCCGCCTACAATCCTGTGAAAGGCTGCCTCCCGTTCTCTGGCTGAGTCTGTTTTTCTGTCACAAGTCCTTTTGCACTTTCACGAGGATACCAGACGAAGGGGGAAAAATCTCCCCAAAAAGCAACATGAATGCCCTGCTCTCCTGGACCCCCCGCCTACTCAATTTGTCCCACTTCCCTGTTTCACACCTACCAAGATGGCTGATTAGAATTCTGCCTGGAAGTCACAGCCATCTGTCTCTGGTTCAAATATTAGCAGTTACAAAGCTCAAACTTGCGCTTTAATCTGCCAAATTGGCTCACTTTGCACATTAAGCATGAATGTGGAACATTTTAAAGCCTTTAAGCGATATTTGGTATACAAATGAAACTGTTGCATATCTTTACGTAGTAATGTATGTATGTATATGTATTTCTCACATGCACATGCACATGCACGTGCACGCACACACACACACACACACACACACACACACACAGACACACACACACACAGTCTGACATCACATTGCCAAACAATCATCCTCACTATTGACCCATTACATTGTCTTTCCTTTGATTCTTACAGATCGATGTGAGTCACCTAGAGCCATAGATCACCATGGCAACAGACTGTAAGGTTGTGACATACAATAAAGTCCTGTGATTCTCACAGCTCATCATATTAACTGTGGGTTCAGATCAGGTGAAAAGTGAACAGTGTCAGGTGTTCGGCTACCTACAAGATTATAGGTTATTCTGCCATTGATGTCAATAGATTAGTACCGTACTTACAGTTAAACCTAATGCGCATTAGGTACTGTATATTTACTGTAGTTACAGTCATTGATCATGTGCAGCAATCCAAATGATTGGCTTGTTTCTTGATAATTAACATAAGATATGTTTCAAGTAGGCTAATCAGTTAAGATAAATGACTTAATTGGACTAATTTAACTCAAATGAGTCCTGTGAAAACTGACAGTGCACATACAACCTTAAACACAGACTTGTTTGTGCTTGTTTCCTAGTTTTGAGGCTAATGTGCTGAGCACTGGGCTTTATGCTTAAATAATTCTGACTCACATACATCTTCTCTCTGAGGTATTATCTACTGCCTAAATCTGTGATTATATTGTTTGCATGGTTGTCAAGGAAACACTGCATGATAAATTCTGTATGTTGCATGCAGGGAGTTGGCTCTATAGCAAACTGTACATGGTTGCATTGGTTGACAGTCCCTGGTAGACAAATTATAGTAATAGAAAGTAATTCATAAAATATTACATTCAAATTTGTTGTATTTTACCTTAGTCTGAATTAGTTTAATAACTTGCCTACAGTTTGCTCATGTCTAATATCCAATATCAACTTAACTTTTTTAATTTGTATTTATTTTATAATTTTTAATTAAAGTGTTTCAGTACTTGGTTGGATTGGTCAGTAATAAATACTAAATTAAACATAATTGATACTGTATATTATAAATTGACACCATTGCCTTTTTTATTATTTGAAAATTAAATATTTTTTGGCTTTATCTTTAGTTTGGGGTCCCCTGCTGGAGCTACTGCGCCCGCGACCAGACTATGGATAAGCGGATGAAGATGAATGGATGGATGGTTTTATCTTATGTTTAACTGATATAAATGATCATGTTTATTTAGATATCAGTAGGGTTTGGTAGGTTACTTGTATGTATCAAATGTAATCTGTTACTACTTACTAGTTACTAGTTACCAGAGTTACTAGTTACTAGTTACCAGACTAAAATTAAAACTAGTAACATATTTTTTGGAATACCTAAATGTTGTAACATAATCTGATTACTTTCAATTACTTTTAGATTGCTTCATGCCTAAAAGTTGTTCTTTGAATGCCATACAAAGCAATTTACTGCATTGGCAGCGACAAATCTTTCTACTTTTGTTACTGTTTATGTTTCTCAGGGAATCAGATTGAAGTATGACTTTATTTCAATTATCGATTGGCTTTAATGAAAGGTTAATAAGAGAACATCTTATTGTTCCATGCATTTAATTCTGCAAACATCCCTTTTAAATTTGAAAGTAGTCATAGAAATAATTATCTCATTTAAAAAAAATACCTGTAGTCTGATTCCACAATTTTAGCTGGTAATGTAATGGAATACAGTGACTAATTCAGTTCCATGTAACTTATTGTATACATGTAATCAGTTAACCCTGGATATCAGTATCTCTTCCTTCTTTTGACATAGTTCATATCCTGATGGCTCAACACCCAGCGCTCTGTATTCTGGCCTTGTTGTCTCCCCTGACTCTACGCTCCTCTGGAGAGACATGTTGCTGGCTGTGTGTTGCACTAGGCTCACACGGTCTCCTCTGTGCTGCTGACTCAGGCGAGGAGACCGCGTCCAGGGACACTAGTGTGATTCCTCCTAATTGTTTTATCTTCTTCTAACAGTCGCTGCTGAAAGCACTGCTCGACGTTGACAGACCAGACAAGGTTTACTGGTTGAATACCATTCCTGCCCAAAGAGAGTTTAAAGGTTAAGATACATGCCTTTGATGGGGTTTGTTTGAATCATAAGTCAGGAAGTGCCTAGTGAAGGCAATATGTTTTCACAAATATTTTCACATTTATAATTTTTTAACCAATTTTACAGTATGTGAAACTTCTTTTAATTGTGTTATCTTTGCCAGTATGTATTTTATGTGACTACATACGTGCAACAAAAGAAACCCCGACACACACTATGTGTGTGTGTGTGTGTGTGCGCGCGTGCGTGCGTTATGGGTCAAAAGAACGGGTGATAAGAAATACGCTGGAGCCTTAGCATCTCTTTGTCACCTGCATGGGTATTGAGGGTCCTAAATAATCCAACAGTACAATGGGAAGTGCAGATGCTTTTTCCTCTGTAAAATGAAGAACGTGCTAACATGTATTCTATCTCATCCCTCACTGCTCCTGGGCCACTGGCTTACATAGTAAGACACTGGGGGTCAGGCTTGAGGCCACGTCTGAAGCCCTCAAATCAATAAAGCGGAGTTTCCTTCTGTTTCTTTTGACAAATTACTACTCTCTTTCTCAGCAGTCATGACCTCTGGATAACACACGCGTGCACACACACACCAACACACACACCTACCTCAGCTCAGAAGCTATATCATTCAGATAAACACACCTGACACCTGTTCAAATCCCTGGCTTTATGTAACGCTGGGGTGGTGAGGCGAGTGCAAATGAACGAAATACAACAGAAAATGCCGGAAAAGCAACGAGCCCCACG